>BHFT01001827.1:0-49468 GCA_004320025.1 Laticauda laticaudata
ATCTGACTTACGCTGCACATTCTGTTTTGCTTGTCTCCCTAACCCTGGTTGGGGAACCCAGGCTTAACAATCATGATCAATTGAATCATGATGAACTTTATTGGAGTTTAGTCTTGTATTTATACACATTTTTAGTTATCCTCCATCATTGGTTAACTTTGGGTACTGCTTAACTTTCGTTACTGTTTAGCATAATAGTAATTAACACAATTATCTCTAGCTAAAGTTTAACATGTTTACTTCCTCTCTCTAATCCTCCTTTAGATTGGTGACTTTGTTTGTCTGAGTTGTATTTGCTTGTAAACATTCTTTATCTGAGGTTTGCATCCGAGATAAGAACATTCCTGCAATTACAACTCTACAACTGGTAACATGTTTCAGTTTTCTCGTCATAAAGCTTAACATACTGAGTTCCTTTAGCCATTCTTCATAGCATTTAGCCTCCAGATCCCTTATCAACCTAATTATTATTCTCTGCACTGTTTCTAGGAGCTCAGTATATCTTTTGTTTTGCTATTACCAGAAGTGGATGTGACCTCACTAGGGCAATATAGAGTGGAACTATCCCTTCCCTTAATCTTGATGCTATCCATCTTTTGATATAACCCATGACTGTTGGCCTTTTTTTTTTTTGACAGCTGCAGCATATTGCTGACTCATAGTTAAGCAGTTGTTCATCAGTTAAGAAAATGTCAGAAGTGGACATTCTAGCTTGTTTAGAGCTGTGAAATGAAAATCAAGCTGCAGTAGCCTTTTTTAGATGCAGGGAAAGCTTTTGATAATCTTATATGAACTTTTCTAATTAAAGCTTTAGAAGATATGAACTTTGAAGAAAATTTTATAAAATGAGTAAAGTTGATCTACATGTCACAGAAGGCACAAATTATTGTTAATGGAGAAACTATCTGAGATAAATAAAGGAACAAGACAGAGTTACCCACTGTCTCTTCTGTTTATTTTAGTTTTGAATAGAGACAATATGAGATGATAGGACAGTGGGAATAAAAATGTAAGAAGAAACATCCAGTTGAGAGCTTTTGCAGATGATTTGGTGGTGGTTTTGGAAGATCCCTTAAAAGAAATTGAATTATTAAAAATTGAAAATTAAAAGAATTTGGTGTGTTAGCTGATTTCAAAATTAACAAACAGAATCAAGAAATATGTAGATCCAGATCAAATAGAAATAATGAATAAAATAGGCTTTAAAATCAAGAAGGTAAAATACTTAGGTATTAACAAATATAAAATGCTAATTTCAAATAAGTCACCTGCAGAGATGGAATGAAGTTAAAAATGTGAGAAAATTGTCAATATTGAAGATAATTTCTGTGATTAAGAAGAATTTTTGTCGAGAATGCTATTTTTGTTTCAGAAAACATCTGTTTTAACAAGTGATGCACCATTTAAACAATGGCAGAAAGATACATACATTTGTGTGGCTGAGAAAAAGCATTAGTTAAATATCAGATGTTGCAGGATGCAAAAGAAACAGGATTGGTTCTTGTCTGAAATTATACTTTGCAGCTGTTAGTTTGAATGAATAGAAGGTTATTGGAGTTAGAAGGGCACGATTTGAGATTTGGATAGCAAGGATGCTTATGATACAATAAAACTGAGGTTAATGTAGTTTTTGAAATATTTTTAAGGCATGCCTTAAAATTATTTCATATTGACAATATGAAATAGTTGTTAACCCAGGTTATGTTTGAAAATATCTTTATGGCTTTCAGCACAAGAAACATTTCATAGATCAGAAATTATAAATAAAGTTAATTTGTTCTCACGTTAGAATTTTGTCAGGGAGAATGTAAAATAAAAACAAGAGAACAAGTGGCAGGATATACTTTCTACGGATTTACAGATCAGTTGACCCTACTGGACCAGCATTATGGGAAATACAGGGTTCTATCAAATCTTACCACTAAACAGTAGTACTTCTTACATTATTTAAACAATAGGAAAACATACCAATTAGTATCAATTATATATTGTAATTATATTAGTACAATCAGTTACTTTTACACACCTCACATAACAGCAGCAACCAGAGATTTCTCAGAAGTTATTCCACTGTCTTTACTTTGAACAGGTGCAGCCAGTGAGTTCACATAGCATGCAAAGTCAGTTCCAAGCAAACAATATTACTGCTGAGCATAATTCATGAATTAGAGCTGAAATTGTTTTATCCATGGTTGAATCCCATGTCTTTATAATATTCAAATAATTGAATTCTGCAAAAGATGCTAAATTAATATTTGAGAAGGCTGACGCATGGATTATCTTGCCTTAATTCTAGGAAAGAGTAGAAGAGACCGGGAAGGTGATAGGCAGGTGTGCGCTGTGCCCACCCTACGCCCGCTGCATCCATATATGCTCTTAAAGCTCTACCCAGTAAACATTAGTGGCAAAAATAACATTTTAGCATCTTATTTTTATTTTTAAAAGTAGGCAATAGCGAAAAGTATGATTTTAAAAAATACGTTTTTAAAAACTTTCCTGGAGAGCAAAACAAACAAACAAACAAACCAAAAATCATTTCAGTTCTACCTTTTCTAAGGATAAGTAGTGATACAAACGTCTGAACTAAAATTGCATCCTGTACTTATCATCAGCATTCCATAATAGGAAGTCCACATTTAGTGACTACCTCAGCCAGTCCCAATCGTAAGTATTAAAAAGTACCTTCCTGTACAGAACACTGACAATCTATTGAAGGAGACACTCTAAATAAGCTTGATAAAAGCAAGGCAATGTCCACGTGTAAGACTCTTGATACTATCAGTAGCATACATATTTTGAGTTGTTGGATACTGTCTTCCTATCCCTAATAAAAGTCCCAGAAAAAATTGCCAAAAATAGTTGGATCCAACTCACCTGCAATAGAATTGTAGATAAAATGATAAAATAGATGAGATCACTGTTACTCTTGACTTATGATGGACAAATATTTCCATTAACAGCTGTCTTTGCAAACACAACTTGTGTTTGACTCCTTGTGATTCTGCAGATAGAACCATAATTCTCTGCTAATACGGTTTTTTTCCCAAGATATTTTTCTATACTCTACACCTTTAGTATTCTGTAGTGGATTCTCATCCAACCATTAACCAGATCTGGCCCTGCTTAGCTTCAAGCAAAATGCTGCCATCTGGTGATACTTTTGCTGTGCATGACATGAATTTGGTCTTGACATCTACTGGTATATTAGACATAATGGTTTATCATACAAAGATATTGGAGACAAAAAACTGTCTTTTATAATTAATTTATTCAGGATTAATGTCATCAAATAAATTACTTACATTTTACAAAAAGGAAAAACAACTGACAAACAGTACAAGGAAATTTCAGAACATGAAGACAATCAGGAAAAAATGGAAAAGGGAGTCAGTTCAATCTGAGATAAGAACACAGCTTACCATATAAAGTTCAACCTTTCTGATCAAGACAATTTAGTTTATCATAGTAATTATCTGAACCATTTGAAATTGTATGAAAATCATTACACACACGCGAATCAGTTCCCAGTAATGAGCATTTAGAAAGATATGACCTCAAAATCTGAAGATTCCAATTTTATTTTATAATTATCTGTAAGTACATATACATACATTTGAAATATTCTTAAGGATCACATTACATGAATAAAGTTTTTTGTTTTTAATGAGAAATTTTATCATGATGTCATCCTAGCTTCTATCAAATAGAGAAGTATATACTTTACACTGCATAATTTTATGGATTTAGATTGTCCATTTCATTTTGTAAAATAAAAAATCCCATTATTCTAGCTTTTTCACATATGAAAAATGTGGTACTTTGATTATTTAAGTACTCCTTTTACTTGTTTCCCCCCACACCCAGTCAATTTTTACAGAATGAGAATATTTAAACAAAAAATTGAAACAAATGACTGAAAACCCCTTCCCCCAAAACTGACATTGTATTTTATTTATTAATTTGAATTGCAAATAATGCCTGAAGCACAAAACTATATTCTACAATAATTATAACTAAAGATTGGAATGTAAATTTTGATTTTCCCTGAACAGTCTGCAGTTGAAATTTGTTAATACCAGTCATTTTCTAAAATATACAAATGTAGTATATGCAAATGGAGTCAGAAAGGTATTTATACTAGTCCTGTTAATTTCCTTTATGATCTGCCATATGTAAATGTATCCTACCAGAAATCCATATATTATTTCCAGATAACTACCTGTAGTTCATTTAAAATACAAGCACTTTCTAAAACTAAAATGATAAAGAATTAAAACTGTAACTTTTACATTATCCAATATGAAGTACAGGTAGCTCTTTACTTCTGGACAAAGTTGGGACTGCTGCTAAGTGAAGCAGTTGTTAAAAGAAAGTTATGCCTAATTTTGCAACCTTTTTTCAATATTCTTTAAGTGAATCATATGGTTGTTAAACAAATCGGGCTTCCCTATTAACGTTGCTTGTCAGAAGGCAGTTGGGAAGATCACAATAGGCAATCATGTGACCCCAGAATGCTGGTACTGTCATAAATACATGCCAATTGTCAAGTATCCAAATTTTGAATATGTGATTGCTCTGACAGTCGTGTGAGATAAGTAACTTTTTTCAGCTCCGTCATAACATCAAATGGAAGAGATCTTGAAATTTTGTTTTCTAAAGCCATACTGAATTTCTGTCACAGTCCAATATAAATTATTCAGTCAAACTATAGAAATACTGGCACAGTACTGAATCTCTTTATTATGTAGTGGCAAATAGAGTTAACAATCCTTTCAGAAAGGAAGCTATTTCATTGCCTCCTAGCTTGGATTCTCCGTAGACTCGATCCACAAATGATATAGGAACCTTAAATGAAAAAATAGTAAATCGTTTCAGTTATAAGATCCAATAAAAAGATAAACAGGAACACTTCACCTCAAGATTCTGTCTTTATCTACCAACATGTGTTGTGGTTCACCGGCAGCAGATGCGGACAGCTCAGGTCTCTGACAGCAAGAACTCAGACGAGGGGCCTGCGTGTGATGCAGGGACGGGACCAGGACTATTGAAGAGTGGGATGCTGCCTTTGGAGGTTGTAGCAGTGACAAAGAGGACCCCGGGGAGCCTGTGCTCAGAGCTGCTCAAAGGAAAGAGCAGCTGAAACAGCATGGGCAACTCAGGAGTAAGGCTGGAAGGTGATGGCCCCTCCCATAAGGGATAAAAGCCAGCCTTCAAGGTTAGCTTTTTTGCGGGAAGCAAATAAGTTCTTTCTGCTTAGAATCCTTGTTGAAGCCCTACTTACTCCAGTTTGTTTTTTGAAACTTCTGGCTTTGGATATTTATCAGCAATTAATCTTTTGTTCTTGGCAACCTTTTGCAACCTTGAAAGGGCTTGCTTTTATCTGGGACAATTAGTTTTGAATGACTCTTGGCTGTGAATGCACAGAATTCACAGCACTGCATTAAAAAGGTTTGCTTTGTGTTTGATTTGAACAAGGCTTGGGTCAGAACAACATGTAATGAAATGTGTTTTGATGCAGAGTATGAAGTAATAGCTTTCTCATATTTAAATATGCTCAGAGAACATTTTTTACAAAATCATTATTGCAGAACAGCCTACCCAAAGCCTGAATATGAAGATGGCATGCTAAAAAGAAATACCATATTTGGGACTGTCTTTTCTCTCTCTGATTATTATCATCTTTCAAACACTGCCAACAACTCTTTGTTTACTCAAGTTGCAAATCATTTAATTTTGACTGTTGATTCGCTATAATCTGTACTGATTGTTTTAGTGCTGTTTTATGATGTGGTGTAATTCTAATCTTTTAAATGAATTAGAAAAAATAATCAGGTTCCTTTTAAATCTACTAAAGTATCTGTATCTTCCTTATGTTGAAATGAAATCCATTATTGTTGCTATAATACAGAATAACAACTTTGCACTTTTTAAAGATACCATATATATCTTACTGAATACAGTATTCATGCGTAATAGAACAAAAATATACATTTTAAGGCTAAGTCCCACTGGCTGATGGACGCAAAACGGACGAGCAAAATTTCGAGGGTGGCTCCGTTTTCATCTGCCCCAAAAAGTGGCAAAAATTTGCATGAACAGAACAGAAAAGAACGGATGTGGGTAGTATGTAGCAGGGATGTTAAACGGATGTTCAGTGGAAGCCTAGCAGATGAAAGCGGATGGAAGCGGATGACACCTCCGAAGGGGTTCTGGGGAGAATTTCAAAGTGGACGCATAGCGGAAGGGGCGGAGGCATAGCGGATGAAGTGGATGCAGCACGTACGCCTATAGGAAACAAAGGGGTTCCGGGTGGATGTATATTGGATGCAAAGCGTTCACTGCGCATGCGGGGGGTATGAATTGCGTCCACTCCGCGGATATAAAAGGATGCAGCACGCACGCAGAATAGTCTATTCTGACCAGAATTAGTCTCAGAGACGGAGTTGGTTTACTTGTTTAATGAATTTATCTTTGCTTTAACACTTAATACAGTTTATTTGGTTTCTTTTGCTTATTTATACAGTCTAAGTTTACCTAAGAAAGTTTATCTTTGCTTAAGACACTTAGTTTTAGCTTGGGTTCATTTTGGTTTACTTGAATAAAGTGTTGGTGAAAACTTTTTGAAATAATGTGTTAAGCTTTTGCTTGGTGTGGGATAGATAAGGATAGTTGTGGGATAGATAAACCTCCAGTGCGCAACCATAGTGGACTGTATGGTCCACCATCCCAGTGATCCAGATGATGTTCTCCCCCTTTTTATAGAAAAATATCGGTTGTCTGCTAGGTGTCCTTCCTACATACTGCTAGACATACTGCAGACATCCTAGGATATACAGATACATCCCAGATTACGAATGATTTTCCATGTTTAATACTTTATTATGAGATGCTAACGCTTACATCCTTTCTATTTCCATGCTACTAACGCTGTGTGTAGATGTTCCGTGTACCTTTGTTTTTTCCTCCTCTGTTCCATTTTCAGCTGCACGTGGATGTGAGTTGAGGGGATGGCCAGAGCATGCACAGAGGATACAGTGGATGTTACAAGGATGATAACGGACATAGAACGTTTGTTGCCCGTATATGTCGCGGATGTACACTGTACGCGGCAGAAAGTCATCGTTCACAAAGTTTTGTGCAACTCAAAACTTCTTGCGCGGATGAAATCGCAGTGACGGATGCTCGATGGATAAGAGTATGAAACAGTATGCAGTGAGTACACAACAAATGCATAGCTTTTCCAATGGATGGCAAGCTTTTTTTAACGTTTACATCCTGCTTTGCCATCCGTAGTGCAGTGGGACTGGGCCTTTAGTGTTATGGTGGCTAGTGTATCTATTCTAAAGAAGTATAGGTTCCCAATTTAGTGGTAAATTCATATACCTTGCAGAAATTACTATTTTTCTGATTTTTGAAGAATACAATCATATAATGTCTCAAAGGGCCAAAAGGAATTGTAAAACATTGTTACTCTCAAGAGATACTGACCTGCATTATTTTCTTTTTATGGCAAATTTCTGAAGTAATGGTTTTGTGAAATTGCACATGGTTTCAATTCACTAACTGTTCATTAAATATAGTCAACACTGTTTTTGCATTATTTTAAGCTACAGCTTATTTTCAGTATAACAAAACAAGAATGGTAACATTTCGGCATATAGATTATATGTTAAAATTATCCAAAGCCCAAATTCAGTCTTTGGAATTCACAGGAAAATCCAGTTAGAAATTTTCAGTCAGTATACTCTGCTAGAAATCAACTGGCAAACAGAAACAGAGGGAAAAACTCCTACACCCAAATTATTCTGCCAGACATATATTGTATTTCTATGCATATTTGTTTTTGCCTGTGGAAATTCCAATGAAGACTGCTTTGTAAATTTTCTGTTGACACACAGCAGACATTGGCATAAATTCATGAACAAACATGGCTAAAGGATTCAAAAATCCTAGGGGCATATCTCAAATTGGAATGAAGGTATAGAATTTTTACACTAAATAGGATTCTCAGACATTGCTAATTTAAGATAATCTACGACTAGCAAAGTAATGTACAATATGGAATGCAGATGAATGTAACCCTATTCCAAGATACTCAACATCTTGATGGACTTCAGCCAGTTGAGCAGAAGTAAAAAAAGGAACTGTGTTTCACTGCTGGTTATGGGGCAAATCACAGAACCAAGAACTCCTTCTCAAAACATTTTTTTACTCTTTCCCAAACTGGAAAAAAAACCTGATTGTTTTAAAAAGTAAGCTTTGTTTTTGTTTTTGCACTCTACATTGCTAAGAATCCAACAAACACAAAAATAATATAAGAATTTTTAATAAATAAAAAATAACTTCTCTATAGAAGCAGTACCCACTTCTTTTGTGACCTGAAACTTGTGTGAGATTTAACAAGTGATAAAATATTAGACAAAGATTTATCAGGCACAATACTAGATCCTTGGTAATTAAAATGGCTTTTTTAATATACCATGGCAAAGATATTAATAACTTTCATCTTCACTACATGACTAGTGATGAAATCATCAGACCAAATTTACCATGATGCCAGAATATTAGAGAGGATGTATTACAGGCTAATTGTAGAAGCTACGGCTGGAAATATGGCATTAAGCTTCTTTGAATTTAAGTGGGTGCCCTTCTCATCTCTGCATCTTTAAATGATAGAAGAAATGTTCACATTGTAACAGCACCTCTTATTTGTTCATATTTGTGTGTCACTGAAAGTCAGATTCATCAGCTGACTAACTTTGTGATGCGATGGCCAATTAGCATTTGTGTTTAAACTACTGGGTAAATCAGTAATTGAACTTTCGTGAAAGCCACTCATGCTTTATGATCTTATCTGAATCCTCAGTGTTTTTACTTGTCAATCAGTTAAATCTCTAATAGCTAGAAGGTAAACTCTGAGCACAAAAATGTAAATGTAGTTATGTTTTTTACATTTTAGATTTTTAGCATACCTCTCCAATAGAATAACCCAACTGTCTGGCCCGGACAATCATTTCCATTTGGAAAACGTATCCTTTTGAAACACATTTCTCCATCAGTTTTTGTAGAACCTCTTTTCTATATAACCTGAAATTCAGTACACATAAAATGTTTACAACAGATCAGTTACAGACACACATAATTTCAAGTAATAAATAAGTAGTAAAAATAAATAAATAATAGCAATAGCCTGTATGCAGGTGCCTCCCAAATGTTATCTAACCGTTTTATAAGTTCAGTAGATCTCTTTATCAGACTGGCCATTATCGTGAAGCATTCTTGCTCATTATTGTTCCGTACCATTTAGAAACCACCTTACCTGAAACTTCCTGTTAAGTCTGATGTACCTGGACGTAATAAAACTTGAGTTAAAAAGTTGGCACCCCGGCTGCAAAGTAAGATACAATGTTTTAATATGCAATCAGAATGTTAAAACGAGCTATTAACCCATTTTAAAGATGTTTCATTAAAGGATTAGAATAACACAGAATAACATAATTTACATGAACAAAATAATTTTCAGCACAACTCTGTTGGATCCCTGAAATATAAAATGCTACTTCAATGTTTTGCTTCTTGCAAATGGGATGAAGACATAAACGTCTCCTACCTTCATTTCCTGCAATTAGTGCATTAGTAATTTTGAGGTTAAGATGTCTCCAATCTGGATATAATATTGAGCTGAGTTTTCAAGAATGTTTAAGAACATGGTATTCAGTTTCAGAATATCTCATGTGGAGAATATGTTTATAAAATAAAACTAGATAAAAAGATGTGTAGCTGGGCAGGGTAGAAACGAGAATGAGAATTTTTCCTTCAGTGTTCTCAAAATTAAAGAAATCTTTTTAGAATCTGAGCCTGGGAACCCTCTCAAAAGTAATTCAGAGAAAGAAAATGGTCTGTTTCATGAGGTGCTTTTTGCTAGTGGTTCAATAGCAATAGCTAATGGGGCTATAGATGAAACACTGACCTGATCAGTTTTCGTTTTAGATCCCATCCATGCACACCTCCATTTCCTTTGTATCGAGTCCCCGACACAATGTCAAAATTTCCTTCTTTCTGTTTTCTACATAAATAATCATTGCACAGAGAAAAGAAAGTGGGTGTTTTTCTGAATTACAAACTCACATATTTAGTGTAGCTGTAATCCAGAAATAGATAAATACACCAATAATACTAAAATTGTTAACGTACAATACAAAAATAAAACAAACTAAAAATACTTTTTCATCTTCAAAGTATATAGTTAGAGCTTGAAAATAAAACATACTTTGAGCAATGTAGATATTTGCTGTACAATTTAAATGAGCACAAAGTAAATAAATAGCAGAAATCATAGAGTATTAGGGAATTATGTTTGTAAATATTATTTTTATTATGACCTATTTATCAAACTAGGTATGACATGCTACCTCATACTCCATAATTAAGAGATAATTAAGATATTACAGTAGTGTGTGAGGTATTACACATTGAGAGATTTTCCTTTGACTATTTCATCAGCTGTGGTAGCCTATGGTAGCCAAAGTCCAAAGGAATGTCAGCAACTTTTTTGATGAACCATTTTATTGAAAGGCCAAAGCTTTGGTGAAATGTAATTCACTTCATCAGAGGTATGGCACAGTTAAATTGATGTAAGATTTAAAAAAAGGAATATACAGTAGGTGAGGAGAGAACAAGCAGATTACATACAGATTACATTCTTGAGAGAACAAGCACATGTAGATTACATGTGAATCATGTTGCTAGAACCTCGCCAATTATCTAACACATTAAAGTGATATGATCATAGTAAACTATAACAACAAATAAGAAACAGAAGAAACAACATATTTTCAAAATTCCCAGTATTCCAACTGGTCCTAAGTGTTTGTGACTTATATTTTTGAAACAAATGACTTATTTCTCTCATGAAAGAGTTTACTTAAAATCTCTGGATGGGAAGTAATACATCATATTATGTTGACAAGCTATGCAACACAAGTGCATTATCTTCTACAGTGCAGTTTTGTAACAGCATAGTGTATATTTCCTCTGGTATTCAATCTTATTGTCTATCCCGACCAAAAGTAAACACCACAAAAGGGTAATAAACTATAAGACCTGGGTTTAAATATTAAAAATGCTACTCACTTGATAAACTCTGGAATGAATTTAGGCTGCAAGGATAAAAAAAGAAAAGAAAAGGTATAAGGAAAAGCAATAAAACCCAAATCAATAAAATAAATAAATTTTTAGAACATAATAAAAACTATCAAGACCATCAGATTGAGAAAGTTTGGGGAATGAGTGGGTTAAGATCTTATGGGAAGTTAAGATTCAAACTAGCAGGAATCTTATTTTCAACCTGATACTGGCCTGTACTACTCAATCTAGCAGAAGGGACATGCTGTGAACCTCATTCGTCAGAAGGTTTCAGTTGGCAGTCTTAGAAGGAAAGCCTTTTCTGCCATGGCCCCACTTTTTGAAATATCCTGCCATTTCTAGTAAGGTTTGCCTCCACCACTTTAACTTTCTGAAAGGACATTAAGCCTGGCTTTGTCTGTTGGCCTGGGGTCCTGATGGAGGTGGTTTTTGCTTGAGGTGGCTGGTGAACTAATGAAGAAAATGCTATTGGTACTATGGTACTGATTTTGCCTTTTGCCTCTTATTTTCTTTAATGTTTTTATATGTAAGCTCTTAACTGTAAGCCACCCAGAGTCCCTTTGCAGAGTGAGATAAGAAGCAGGTAAATTCACTTTAAATGATTAATCAATTAAATAAAACAGTTATTTTAAAAAGTTTGGTTCATTGATATGGCTACACTAGGTTATGCTAGGATTGAGGAAAAACAATCATGAGGAAAGAGCCAGATCTTCAAAGGACTTCAAAATACAGAAGGGTGGTTAATCAAGGCAAATGAAATGAAGAAAATGTTTAAGAAGAAAAAATGGAGAAGAGCAAACTTACATGGTGCGACAGATCAGCATCCATAATAATAATGAAGTTTCCTGTGGCATGTTTCATTCCATGAATGTAAGCAGTTCCTGATGTAAACAATATAAAAGCCATGATTCCCCTCTCCTTTAACAATCATGCACATGAATAAAACTGTTTGACATTGATTAAAATAATCTCATCTCTATGTATCAAATATGATAGTTTCTCCCCATTCCATAGAATCTGACAAGAGCTGGGTCCCAGCTTATACTGGTCTTGTCTATCTTGGGCAACTGCCATCTGGAACATCCTCCTACCAGAGATTCATGAAGTTCCAATCCTAATCCAGTTAGGACAAAAAATAGACCCCTTGTGGAATTTTTTGTTTTTGTGTATAGACTTTTTAAAATTAAATATTATGTCTTTATTTTTGGTGTAAGCCAGCCAGCTCATACAGAGGGGGGTGGAGGGGTGGAGAGCTATGAACACAATACAAATATTAAAAAATTATTCCACTATGTAAGAATCTCATTATGCCTATCTTCTGTTTATAAAGCTACAAAATTAATACTTGCTACTTTTTATGTGACTGTTAATTTCTTACATGACAGTCATTAATTCTGAGTAGCACCAAAAGTAATTTCTATGTTGCCAAACAAGTGTGTATATTTTCTGCTTCTCTGGATCTCAAAAAACAATGCATGCAATTAACAACAAAATTAAATTCTGAGTTAAATTCATTTTTAAAAATAAAAATATACTTGATTGAAGTACAGTGGTCTCAATAATTGATACAATATTGTTAATCATCTATTGACTACTTACCCAATCCAAGTTTCTTTGCTCTGGGTCTCAATAGCTGTAAAGTATGAGTACATCAAAAAATAAGATAAACCATACTCTGCTCTGACTAATGATCATGTACTTCCAATAAAATTTCATTATTGCTCTTTTGTTCTTCCCTCAAACAAAATGACAATATTCATGGGGTAAAATTTGACATTGTATAAATGGATTTTAGTCTGTATTTTCCTAACATTGCTGTAATTTACCTAGATTAAAGCTAGGTATTTTTCTACATATTTTGTATGATTCCCTGAATTTAGAATGTATAGGAAATATCTTTACCGTAACCTTACAATAATGTCTATATTTAAATATAGGTGAGCTTATATTTAAGGCTCTTTCCCCTCCCAGTTCCTGCAAGTAAAGTACCTACTCCAAAGGAGTGTCCCCCAATAATAACCATGACATATACAATCAATAGGTAGTTTTCAACTTATGATCGCAATTGAGCTGGAATTACTAGCCGTTCTGGTCATTAAACAGATCATCCTGTGACTGATCTGATTTTACAACATTTTTCGTGGCAGTTGTTAAGTGATTAAGTGAATACCACACTAGTTAAGCAATTGTCTACCAGGGTTGTTTTTTTTTTTTTTTNTTTTTTTTTTTTTTTTTTTTTACCAGAAACTGGAAGGGATGACAAGCTATTTTCAATTACCTAAATCATTTCAAAGTGAATTCCATTTCTCTATGCTAACTATTTGAAACACTTTGATAATAATAGTATGGCAGCTAAGTCAGGGGACAAAAAGTAACTTACAATTTTGTCCGATCCATAAATCTTTATTAACTGGTCAGCAACTTCCTGTGTCCCATCTGGGCTTCCATCATCTATAATTACAATTTCGAACTCATTCCCACTGGAAAAAAAAAAGAATTATTTTGTAAAGTCAGGTCCAAAACGGAGCTGATTTGTAAAGGTGGAGAGAGAGAAGAATCCCCAATGGTTTCCCATTGAAAGTAAGTGTAGTCATTAACTCTTATTACTTTTATTTGGAAAGTCACATTTACTGCAACATATTGTTTCATGTCATTTTTTTTTCTTGGCAATACTGTAATGACAACAGTATTGAGCTTGGACTCACGGTCCTCGGCTCCAAGCCTCTCCCCCCCTCCAAAAAACCAACAGCTCCCTGGAAGACCTGAGGTCACAAACAGAGATCTCGCGGGGGGCTGCTGTTCGGATGAGGCGGTGCGCCTTCCGCGTTCAGCTGGCAGAGAAATGGAGGGAGAGTTGCAGTAAATCAAGGCAGCCCAAGTCAGGAAACCCGCCAGGAAATATCATCAATGGGGAGGAGCTGGGAACACACTTAGCAAAAGCCCCTTCCCGCAGGCCGCTCTCCCGCTGCTAGTCACCTCTCCTCGAAGCTCTTCACCAGCAGCCAGACCACCAGGGGAAGATTCTCGCGCTCGTTGTAGGTGGGCAGTAATACCGAGTACTTGCGGGCGTCGGACGCCATGACAGAAGGCGCGCGCGCCCGCGCGCTCTCTCTCAACCGCGCTTGCGCGTAACCGCCAGCTCGTGGCCGGATACAAGGGGAGCGTCGGCGGCGTCTCTCGCGTCTTCGGAAGCGGAAGGAGCACGCAAGGTCGCCGGCGAAGAAAGACGGATGCGGCGATGGAAGTTGTGCAGGCCGCTCGTCTTCCCCACTCGGAGGATGACGGCGGCGGCGACACGCCGGATCTTTCCGCTCTCCGGACGGGACTAAGCCGGCTGGATATCCAGCGCTACTCGCGGCAGTTGGTGCTGCCGGAGCTGGGCGTGCGGGGGCAGCTGCGGCTTTCCTCGTGCGGGGTGCTGGTGGTGGGCTGCGGAGGGCTGGGCTGCCCGCTGGCGCAGTATCTGGCCGCTGCGGGCGTGGGGCGCCTGGGGCTGGTGGACCACGACGTGGTGGAGCTGAATAACCTGCACAGGCAGGTGCTGCACCGGGAGAGCCGCCTGGGCCACTCCAAAGCGCATTCGGCGGCCGCCGCGCTGAAAGAGCTGAATTCCGCCGGGCGGTACGAGCCTTACGATCTGGCGCTGAGCCCCGCCACCGCCTTGGATCTGATCCGGACTTACGACATCGTGGCTGACTGCTCCGACAACGTGCCCACCCGCTACCTGGTCAACGATGCCTGCGTGCTGGCTGGCAAGCCCTTGGTGTCCGCCAGCGCCTTGCGCTTGGAGGGCCAATTGGTCGTGTACAACTTCCAGGGAGGGCCCTGCTATCGGTGCCTCTTCCCCAAGCCCCCTCCTCCTGAGACGGTCACCAACTGCGCCGACGGTGGGGTCTTGGGGGTGGTGCCCGGCATCCTCGGCTCCCTCCAGGCCTTGGAGGTGCTCAAGATTGCCTCGGGGATGGGATCCTCCTTCAGTCGGTCGATGCTGCTCTTCGATGCCCTGGAAGGACGGTTTCGCCACATCAAGCTCAGGCCCAGGGATCCCAAGTGCACTGTGTGTGGGGACCGGCCCTCCCTGACCACCCTGCAGGATTATGAAACTTTCTGTGGGTCTTCAGCAACCGATAAGTGTCGGACGTTGCGCTTATTGTCCAGCGAGGAGAGGATTTCTGTAGAGGAATACAAGAAGATTCTAGACAACCAAGTTGCTCATGTACTGGTGGATGTACGTCCCCAAGTCGAAGTGGAGATCTGTTGCTTGCCCAGATCCCTCCAGGTGCCTTTAAATAAACTAGAAAGAAAAGATGAAGAATGTTTAAAGTCTTTGTACAGGAAGATACACAAAGAGAAGCAGAGGACTGATGGCACTGTGGCTTTTCCAATTTATGTTGTCTGTAAATTAGGAAATGACTCCCAGAAAGCTGTGAGAATATTGCAGGAACTGCTTTATGGTGAACTAGGCTTAATTTCAGTTAAGGATATCAAAGGGGGACTCATGGCATGGGCTGACAAAATTGACCAAGATTTTCCTCAGTATTAATGTTTTCCCGAATAGCAATAATTGATTTCAATAATAATGAAAATTCATTGGTTTTATTTGGTTTTTGGAAAGGGATTTGTTTATATGTTTATATTTTCATTTGGTTCTCTGTGGAAATCTTACTTTAAACTATTTAGTTCTTTTAAAATATACTTTGTTAGTAGGATTCGTCAGAGCCCTAGATTCCACAAGAATTTAAGATTTTAGGAGGGGAAAAAATGGGTTATTTGGATACAGCCAGGGCCATCAATTGAGGAAAAGGCAGGAACTTGTACTGCGAAAATGCACTACATCTGCTGTTTTGCTGCAAGGAGTTCCAGGAAAAATTGTAAAATGTGTTGTATGCCCTGAAAAAGTTTAGAATTCTTGCTTTAAATAAATCACCCAAAGTAACTTATATATTTGGGGTGGGAGAGAAAATAACCCTCTCTGTGTAAAGGGGATAAAAGAGGGAGGCATGTGGAAGAGGAAAAAAAGTTGTGGATTGGTTCTTCAAGTTCTTAAACAATGAACAAATGAACATAATACATACTAAAGAGATGGATGAATGGAATGACCCTGTTTCACATTTCATTTCCCTCCTGTAGCTTGACCAATAATTATATTGTTCTATAATAAAACTATACAAAATATGCATTGTCCAGTATTCCCAGGATTAAATACTGCTGGTTTAATTGTATCCTTTGAATTCCTGTTGAATCCAAAGGTATCATTCTGTGTCTTTTAATATTGCCATTTTATATTATAAAATTATACCATAGCCTTCTTTCGCATATTCAGTTATAGTCCTTGAGTACTTCCTTTTTAAAAAAATAAAAAATTCTGCAATGATACAATGGCATGGTATTCCTGTCAGTTGTGAATACAGGATTCTGTTCCCGACAGAAAGAGTAGGAGCAATTCTGCTTCACCACTTAGGATGGCCTCTTTCCATCTGCCCTAGGTTCCTTGTTTTGTTTCTCCTATGACCTGTTCAGAGCATCTAGTAAGAGGAGGTGCTTCAGTCTCCGCATTCATAGGTTGAGCTTGATTTGTGGAACCCTCCTCCACGTTTCTCCTCAGTGTTCCCCAGTTTTTGTTCAGCCTCGTGTGAGACAGACAGTGCTTTCGATGCTTCTTTGACTGAAACAGGAATATTAGCAGGTTTGATTGCAATTCGGTTCCCTTTTGTTGTTTTGTCTTTAGCCTTTTTCCAATCCTTTATCAGTCTGAGAGTTCTGTTTAAGGGAAGCGGCAATTATAATGGCCGAGTCTGAAGTGGGATCAATGCACAATAGCGAGCCCCTGTCAGAGGTAGACCCCTTAGAAGGGGAAATGTCTGAGGATGAAGGTCTTACTCCTGACCAGCCTGCTTTTACAGGCTTATTCCGGCCACAGCTTTTCAAATCTCTTATTTAAGACAAGGAACATTGCAGGCCTAAACAAGCCAAAACCATCCGACACACCTGACCCTTCAGGGGAGGGACCAGAGGACATGATCTTCAACCAACTGGTAGTTGAAGCAGAGGTAGTTCCAGTTCCACCCATATTTTCGAACCGGGTGCAGAAGCATTGGGCTTCTGCAGCGGTATATACCTCCCCAACTGGACATGATAGGAAATATTTCAATTTGGACCCTGATTTTGCAAAGTTACTGAATACCTCTGAGGTAGACGAGCCTACAGTGGCTTTAGCGTCCCCCTCTATTCCCAGTGAGGCGCTGAAGGCCTTAAAGCCAGAGGAAAAACGGGTGGAGCTAGCCCTAGGCAGAGCTCATCAGTCTGACGCGTGGGTTATCAGATCAGCCATGGCCGCCTCCTTCATGTGGTTGTCTCTTAGATGACTTCGTCTTTTGAAACAACATGTTCCTTCTTGCATCAGGGCGCACTAAGATATGTCCAAACTTACGGCAGCTGCTAAATTTTCTGCCGATGCTACCTATCACGCAGTCAAGTTTTCAGCAAAGGCCATTACCTCACATGTCACAGCATGTTGCTTGCTGTGGTTAAGAAACTGGCAAGCCAACTTCAAACACAAATCTAAGCTGGCCTCATCCCCCATTGGGAGATAAATTTTTGGCCCTTCCCTGGATCCGCTACTAATTGAAACACGCAACAAAAAGAAAATTCTTCCTTTTTCGGAAGTCAGATCCCAGAAGCCCCCAGTCCTTTCTGAGGGGATCCTTTTCGATCTTTCTATCAAGGATCCTTCTTTTCCAGATACCAGAGACCCCCAGCAGTTAGACCAGGACAACAACCACCAGAAATAGGTCCTGTCCATCCATCAGACAGTCACAGACACCCAGAACACGTTACTATCCCTACAAGAGCATGGCTTCTTAATTAAATTGGAAGGAAGAGTCAATTAATACCATCGACTCGGATAATCCATTGTAGAGGCAGTCATAGTGGAAGCAAGGTTTATCTGTCACCAGATAGACTAAATAGCATTCAAACATTTGTTAAGGAGATAATGTACTTAGAGGGTGTCCTTAATGATCCTATCAAAATTTTTGGGCAAAATGATCTCATATATTTTCTATTATTCCTTGGGCCCGCCTCCACACTAGATCCCTCCAGTGGTTCCTGCTATCGTACCAGTGATCTGGCCAAAGCAACTCCAAACACAAATTAGGATTCCACCCAAGGTTCTCAAATCTCTCCTCTGGTGCCAAACCAGTTATCACAAAGGCTGTCTCTTCAAGGAGCCACAAAGGCTCACCATCACCACAGATGCCAGTCTGTTTTGATGGGGAGATCACGTCCGGTCACTCACACCCAGGCCGATGGTCCGACATAGAACAGTCGTGCAGCATAAACTGGCTGGAACTTCGCGCAGTATACCTGGCCCTTCGCAACTTCTTCCCCAGGTACGCGGTCAGCACATACTGATATGACAGACATGTAACAGCCAAAGCTCATATAAACAAGCAGGGGGCACACATTGAGACAGCTAATGCGGGAAGCGGAACACCTGTGTTGCTGGGTGGAGAACAACATCTTTCCACCAAAGCAGAACACATTTCGGTGTCTGTTGAATACACAGGCAGACTGGCTAAGCAGGGCCACCATAGATCAATCGGAATGGTGCCTCCACCCATCCCTGTTTCAAGAAACGACATGGGCATTTGGTCAGCCGGTGGTGGACCTATTTGCTTCCCCCTCAACACTCAGCTCCAGAGATTCTTCTCCAGGTACCCATCTCAAGGGGTGGAGAATTTCAATTCGCTCCACTGTCGTTGGCCTCCGGGCTCCTGTATGCATCCCTCCACTTCACTGGGTTCCCAAGGTCTTCCAGAATTACTAGACGAGAGAGCGGAAGTACTTCTAGTAGCCACCTTATTGGCACAGACGGACATTGTTCACGACCTCCACAGTCTCTCAGTAGTCCCTCCCTGGGAATCCCATCAGAATTCCTTGACTCAGGGGCCCCTTCATCATCCGGACCCCCAATGGTTACAATTGACCATCTGGAGGTTGAGTGGGGGGTTGGAAGCGAAAAGCTCTCCAACAGAGTTATCAAACCATCCTAGCTGCCAGACACCCATCAACAACTCGCATTTACAACGCCACATGGTCCACCTTCTGCAAATGGTGCAGTAAGTTTCAATTGATCCTGCCTCTCTCTCTGTTGCTCAGATTCTAGAGTTTTTACAGGAGGACTTGATAAGGGTTGTCATCTAATACATTAAAAAGGCAGGTGGCGGTCTTGGCATCAGTTATCACTTGCAAGGGCCTCAGTTCTCTTTCACATCATCCACGCATAAGGTCCTTTCTTCGAGGAGCCACCAATTTACTCCCTCCAGCAGTACACCATTATCCACCTGGATCTTAACAAGGTCCTTGTCATTCTCACTAAAGCTCCTTTGAACCTTTGAAAACGTCAAGTCTCCAATTTCTGACGTACAAAGTTGTTTCCTGGTTGCGATCACCTCCGCTCATCGTATCTCGGAAATTGCAGTATTGTCTGTCAGACAAGATCTCTGCATTTTTCATGCTGATCGAGTGGTTCTTTGTCCCAATCCCACATTTATGCCAAAGTCAATTCGGCCTTTCACAGAGCACAAGAGCTTATTCTTCCAAATTTTTGCCCCAGACCTTCACAGGGGATAGAAAGACAATGGCATGAGCTTGATGTGAGGCATGCTCTGTGAATCTATATCAAGCGTACAGCGGTTTTCAGGAAATCAGAGGCTTATTTGTGTCCTTTCAGCCCAATAGTCAGGGTTACAAGGTCTCATCATCGACGATAGGCTGTTGGATACAGGCTGCAATAGCAAAAAACATATCAGGCTCAATCTCTGCAGGTGCCTAGGGGCATAACAGCTCATTCAACAAGGAGCGCAGCAACTTCGGCAGCATGGGCACACAGGCACCAATAACTGAAATCTGTCGGCCCGCGACTTGGGGCTTCCCCATCGCCCTTCATTAGCACACTACAAAATTGATGTGTTTGCTTCTGCTGAGGCTTCCTTTGGCAGAAGAGTTCTGCAACAGGTCCACAGAGACCTGGAGGAGTTTCCAGGCCAGACAGAGTCCCTCCCGTAGGACATGCCAAGCTTTGGTATGTCCTACTACTGGATGCTCTGAGCAGCTCTTAGGAGAAAGGGCGTTGGTACTTCCCTGATATGCCCGTTCTCTTTGAGCTGTGAAGAGCATCCAGCCCTACCCTTTTTTTCCATCTGGTGGGGTCCTGTTTCATCCAATGAACTTTTTAGAACGTGAGGATGAGAGCGCTTATTTTCCTCATCTTTGCCAAAACTGGGGAACGCTGAGGAGGAGCGTTCCACAAATCAAGCTCAGCCTGTGAATGCGGAGACTGAAGCACCTCCCATTACTGGATGCTCTTCACAGCTCAAAGAGAATGGGCATGTCAGGTAAGTACCAATGCCCTTTTCCTGATTTTTAGCCTTTACCACTGCACCAAGCGACCAGCAATAAAACAGGGCATACATCCAAATCAATCCAAGGTTGTGCAGGTAAGACTATTAGTTCTCCACCTTTTATTGGCATATACCTTCAAAGATTTCAAAGTCTGTGAAAGAACTAGAGAGGAATAGAGAAAAAAGATGGAGGAGAAAGAGAAAGAGAAAGAAAGAGAGAAAGAGACAGACAGACAGACAGACAGAGGTCAAAATTGTCCATATTTGATTTTGACCCTTCTCAATACTGGCTTATTTGATTTCCTGATCACATATAGCCCTGACAGAAATGTTCCTCTCTGGCTCTTCACTAATTGGCCTTCTCGACCATCAAAATTCTGTGTAGCTTAAGTAAGTCACTGTCTGTTAGCCTCAATTCTCCATCTATAAATTGGGGCTATTAAGGACCTGGTCTGTATGACTATTTGGTGATGAATGGGTTTAAAATGATCAAAGTGCCCTGTGAATTTAGATGTACTATGTTCCATTATCAAGAAAATTGTGGTAATAATGATAACAACTATTAATAATAATAGCACCACTATCCTCCTATTCTAAAATTATTTTTCTCTGCTGGCTTGCTGTCGTGAAAATATTTAATTCATTTATAATTTTTGAATGTCAGCCCCAAAGTCCATTTGATAACATAAATTTTGTGCTAGTTATGTGGCAGACACTTAAGGATTTAAATAATTCTTTAAAATATTTACATTTTTGTCTCCTGACATCTTGTTTTACACTATGTTTTATAGGTCTTGGTTTCTATTTGATGTAGGCTTCAAGCTGGAGATTTATAGTTCGACACCTTGCAACAAATTTTGTAAATATTCCATGGGGCTTGATCCTTCAACATAAACACTCCTTCTTATTGGGGCTCTGAGGAAAACCAGACTTCCCATTTATTATATGATCGCCTGAAGTCTAAAGGGAAGTTGATCTTGTTTTCCAGGAACATCTTCAATATGAAAAATGGAACATCATCAGGCTAAGGTGAATCATAACAAATGCTCTACTTTGGCTGGCACTGAGAAATAAATCAAACAGAGTGTGAAAAATATTGGCAACTTCCCCCCCCCCAAGGTTTGTATCAGTTTTATAAATTAACCACCACACGATGACAGCATAGGAGCTGGTAAGCCAAACCGTTGGGTAGATAATCACCATAGTAACAAGGGAGGAAACTGTAACCATCCAAGACCAAAAATAGCACATCTGGGTATAGCTTTGGTAGGAGCAATGAAATATGGTAGGAGCAATGAAGACTGCTTTTAGCTGATTAAAAAATACTGGGAATAATTAAAGCGTACATGCATTAGACAGAATTAGTCTGGAGGAGCCAGAAGCTAAAGAAAAACAATTAATAGATTTTGATTTAGAACTTGTTGGTGTGGCTAAGTTCCCTTTTTTCCAGAGAATGCAGCATCTGAACTTGGATTCAGATAAGTTGGATTTCTAAGAAGAGACAGAAATCCTGTTTCCATTAGCATGAAACCAGCAGGAAATAATATGGAGCAGAGAGCTCCTCCTATTGTTCTAGATATCTGAAAAGCTCACAAACATTAGTTTTATTTTTCTCATCTTCAAAATATTTCAGTTTTTTTCCATCAGTAGAAAGTAGCTGAAATATTTTATTCTACATTTATGAGAGAAAGAATTTTTTAGAAAGTGATTTGTATTACTTTGCTAACTTTAAAACATGGCAAGCCAGTCCAATATATCTTAAAGACTGTCCTGTTCATTCTGTGGCATGGGATCTAGATTTCTGCTTCAAAGACTTCCATTCTAGCCACAATTTGCCATCCATGAGATTTTTTTAGACATAGTTTTTTTTCCCTTGCTTAGTTTCATTGTTGGTTTATGGAACCTGTTATTTTTATTTTCCCAGTGACTATGGTAAATATAAATAGATTGAAAAATAGCAATAGCACTTACATACTGCTCCACAGTGTTTTACAGCCCTTTGTAAGTGGTTTACAGAGTCAGCATATTGCCTCCAACAATCAATCTCAGAAGGATGGAAAGTTGAGTCAACTTTGAGGCGGTGAGAATTGACCTGTCGAACTGGAGAAGTAGCCTGCAGTACTGAATTCTAACCACTGCATCACCATGGCTCCTGTAGGAAAATTGCCCTAAAATGACTCACAAAGAACCAATTTGGGAAGATCTTTTGTTAGTTTTAAAACTATTAGAAACATAGTGTAGCACATTATAACAGTCATTAAGCAGTAGTAATAAAGAAAAAAATAAATTAGTTTGCTATCCTATTCATGGGTTTTCTAGTTATCTGCTGTGGAAGAACAGAATTACAATACACAGGGATTTAGCTTCTGATGTCATGCTCTCTTTCTTTCCCCTTTCCACAGAGGGGAATCCCTGGAGAGATAAATTCCCATCCTCTTGCAGAACCTCAAGCCATCAGGATTGATGATAAGATTCAAGGGCAGATTCCAAACTCCTGTACTCCTTGATGCCTGTTTCTCCTGGTTTTCAACAGAGAAACAGTTGTCTCTCACACACATATTATCACTTGATAGTGCTTTCCATCTGGACTAACTGATTGACATTTTCTGTGTGGTGTTGTACAATGAAGATAGTTTCTAAATATGGAAATTGATCTGAGATTCCTATTCTTTGCATAAAATTCAATATAGGATGTTACATTGGTGATGGCTATATGTATGTGGATCCTTCCTGAATTTAAGTTAATGTCTTCCTGTGAAGAATTAGCAATGGGATACTTCTCAATATTATATACTTCTGTTGTATTTCTTATTGGTGAAGCTGTACCTAGAACATTAACATTTTAAGTGTCAATTTAAAAAAAAAAGTATTCAGAAGAGGACAATTAGATTATTGATAGATCTTAATACTGAGCCTTACACAGGTCAGAGTGAAGCAATAATGTGAGAAGGCAGTTGCCATTTGGTTTGGAGGGATTAATGAATGGACAATTTAGCTGCATATTTCTATCAACAAGTTATAAGCCCTTTAAGTTTCCTTACTGCTTTCCAGCCATGTGGATGAATTTGACTTATCAACATTGTTGAAATAAGATTCAACAAATGAATGATTATAATTGGTAGTGTGTTATCTCCCATTACATGAGAAAAATGGCCTGAGCCAGCTGTGTGAATAATAATTTAGAGGTCTGGGTATATTTAGTCCTGAGCAAAGAAATGTATATTAGTAGCTGTCTTCAAAGATCTGAGAAGTTGTCATGGAAGAAGATGAAGCCAGCTTGGATAATTGGAACAAGAACTTTCAATGATAGAACTGAATGTAATGGAGAAAGTGGCCTCAATTTTGCTGAAAATAATTAAGCAGAGGCCAGATAGCATTTTCTTCAGATGCTATACTTTTAATATTCCTGGATCGATCCAGAGACTCATATGAGGTTGTTCTAGTTCCCTTCAATTTTATTATCCTAAGGTTGTGATAATTACACAATTCTGCCTGATCTACTATTTAGATGGGCCTTGAGATGAAGAGGAGATCATCAAGATTCATCTAGCACTGGAAAATGTTGCTTGAACTTGGAGACCACTTATTTTGGGGTTTCATTGAACCACTAGGGAAGGAGTTAAATTATATTTATACATTATATTTCTGGATCCTGCAGAATTTCATTTGCACCTGCCAATGACTTACTGATAAATATACACTGGTAGAAGTTCAACAGCAGAGGGCCAGAGGGTTAGATAAATACCACATGACAAGTGAAGCGCAGAAAGGTTAGTACTTTCCCAGCTCTCGTCCTGACACGTTAACCATCATAAACACTCTGACAGCTAGCACGGCACAGTGCCTAAAAAACTGAATAGTGAACCAGGAAGTCTCTATTTTAAATCTTGCCTCAGCTACAAACACAGTAGGTGGCCTTAGTCACACCACCTCAACCCTCACATCTGAAAGTTGGGATAATAAGTGGCACCGGCAACAAATGTCACAGTTCAGAATGATGCTGTCCAGGATATGAGGCTATTAATTCTGTTATTCACTCTTGTTTTCTGATTTGTTCTCTAAAATCCATTACTCTTCCACCCAATACCTGTTGGCTTTTTCTGGGTCTCATCTTTTAATTTATTTTGTTTATTTACCAACTTTGTAATTTCTATGTTTGGTTTCTCTCTCTCTCTCTCTCTCTCTCTCTCTCTCTCTCTCTCTCTCTCTCTCTCTCTCTCTCGTGGTTGCACTTGCCTAGTGCTATGTGATATACACATATGTATATATGTATTCTGCTTTTATTATTTTTATAAATAACTCAAGGTGGTAAACACACACAATAGACCTTTCTCCTTCCATATTCCCTACCAGTTAGGTGAGTTTGGCTGAAAGACAGTGACTGCCCCCAAAGTCATCTGTGAGCAATGAGGACCTTATAGCCTGAACATCAAAAATGGAAGAGATAAGAATTGTACTAATATTTGGAAAGTATCATAATTCAGGGGCAACATGCATACAGTGCAGTTCAAAAGCAGAAGGATCCAGATCACAATCCATAACTTACCTTCTTCAGATAGCAGCACTGAGTAATATGAGGCTTAAGATCTTGGAGATTTGCTTCTCATAACCTGTAGTTAAGACTGGGTTAGATGTACTAGTATTTTTGTAGTATAAGCCAGCTTCATATGAAGATCTATAAATTTAGTATATAATATGTATTAACTGCTTTGGCACCTGAAAATGCTCTATAAATGAAAAGTGGCATGTTATTCCTGTTACTCAAAACAAGTTGTAAAGGCTTTGGTGGCCTTTGTGAGGTAGAAATATTTAATAATGGATTAGCAAGTATAAAATGAATGAGCTTTGCTCATTTTAGCTGCATTTCTCTGATAGGTTCACCTACATCCTAGACAAAGAACTTGTCATGCTCCTATTCGGTGGTCAATTTTTAAGTAGAAAAGCATCTTGTTAAGTCTGGTTGCCAATTCTCAAGTCTGAATACCTCAACTGATATTGCTGTGGAAGAAAATATAATCAAAAATGACCTTCAGATATAAACAAAGATTTTGCTTACTTTACCATAGAAACGGATGTGATCCATCACAGTAGCTCATAAATAATATGTCAAACTGTTGCACTGATCAATGATGATAAGTAATTGAAATATAATGTGATCTTAAGGCCTTTATGTAAATGTTTGCAGCACTCTTTCAGTTCTTCCAAGGGTTGGGATTTGGGTTTTTTTTCTTTTTTTGTAAAAGTGGCTATGTTGATGAATTGTTCCTTAACTACAAAACTAGTGGAATTGAAATAAGTGTCTTCAGACTTTATCCATTCCATTATCCAAAATACTCACAAACAATATAGTGAAACATTGGAGATTTGCCGGGGTCCAATTCCCACCCTAGCAAAGAACTCAGTGGGTGGCCTTGGGTAACTATTAAATAGCTAAATAACTTAGGAAAATCAGGGGTTCAAGATATGGTGATGGCTATTATATTAGATAACTTTTAAAAACATTTGGAAAAACTGTACAGTATTGTTGGTCATGATAGCTAAATAGGACCTCCATGCTCAAAGAGAATAACAATTTTATATTTGGGGGGAAATTCAGTAAAGGCTGCTGCCTTTATGTTCTTTGATTAGTCTCCATTTATTAAGATTTATGAATTAGATTATTCATGGCCTCGTTTTATTTCTTGCTGGATTGAGTTATTTGAAAGCAGTCATGGGAAACCTTTACCATGAATTCCAAATCTAAAGCAGTGGCTGGGTTCTTAGGATATGTTAAATTAGGCTAAAAAAGAATTGATACTTATTGATGCACGGCAGTGTGAATTTAGCCATTGTTTTAGTGTGTTCTTTGAATCATAACACTAAACCTTAACAATTCTAATTCTACAAATCTGAACAAGTTGGGTCAAGAAATCAGCCCCACTTTTCCAATGATGGCGCATCTTCATCAGAAAGCCTCATGCTCTCTAAAATTTCTAGCCCTCAAATGTTGTCTATGCTTGTGTTAGATTTTCCTTTCTTTCCCTTTCTTTTCCTTCCCTTCCCTTCCTTTACATTCCCTTCCCTTCTCTTTCCTATCCTTCTATGAGATAATTATTTCCTTGAGGAAGTGGATACTGACTCCTTCAGATGAGAATCTATTTTCTCATTGCTGTCCAACCCACCCGAAAGATAATGAGGGAGTATTTTATAACTTCCCTTTCTCCTTTTTCCTTCCTCCAATGAAGACTGTGCTTACTGCTCAGGAGAAAAAAAAGTTTTTCCTGTCTTTCTGCCTCTTGCAAAGAGTAAACATGTGCCCCACTTTATGCTTCCATTACAGCAGCATTTTATCTCACAAGTTCCTCACAAGATTGGGAAAGCAACGTAGAGATAATAGCAGTGGGGAAAATGATGCACAGTTATAGCAAGAGAGAATGTGAGAGGCAGATGGTAGTTTGTGGACACAGAGCATCTTCATCTGACTGGATTTCTGGCTGAATGCAGGCCAGCTTGCTACAGCTGGAATTTTGGAATGGATTCCTTGAAACATTTGCAATAGCAAAGGAGAAAAATAAAGCAAGAACACTGAAAAAAACCAAATACAAAATATAAAAAGTTTTCTGTGTTCAAGACTCAGTCAGATAAACTTACTTATTTTGAAAATAGTCAGGTTGATGTCAAGTGTCAAAGTTTCATAGTGTTTAGTTCTTACTAAAGATGGTTATGCATCCACGTCATCTGCTACGCATCCGCTCCTTCTGCTACACATCCGCTTCGCTATTCTCCCCCAGAAGCCCTTCAGATGTGTCATCCGCTTCCATCCGCTAGGCTTCCTATGAACATCTGCTTACCATCCTCGCTACGTACTACCCCGTCCGTTCCTTTCCATTGTTGTCCATTCTGTTTATGCAAATTCGGGGAACTTTTGAGAGTGGATGACAATGGATGGAGCCACCCCTGAAATTTTGTTCGTCCGCTGTGTCCTTTTTGCACACGTTTTGCATCTGTTGGCCAGTGTGACCTAGCCTTAAGGAGCAGGAGTCAAACTATTTTCCAAAGCATCAAAAAGCAAGACACAATGGATGGAAAGGGTGTACAGAAGATGATTAGGGGACTGGAGGCTAAAACATACAATGAACGGTTGCAGGAGATGAGCATGGCTAGTGAAGAGAAGGATCAGGGGAGACATGAAAGCAGTATACCAATATTTGAAAGGCTGCCATAGAGAGGAGGGGGTCAAGCTGTTTTTCAAAGCATTTGAAGGCTAGACAAGGAATACCAGATGGAAACTGAACAAGGAGATATAAGGATAAGGAGAAATAAGGAGACGTTTTCTGACAGTGAGAGAAATCAACCAATGGAATAGCTTGCCTTAGGAAGTTCTGGGAGCTTCATCACTGGAAGCTTTCAAGAAGAGACTGGACTGCCGTCTGTCAAAAATGGTGTAGGATCTGCTTCAATGGGGGTTGGACTAGATGATCTACAAGATCCCTTCCAACTCTGTTAATCTGTCATCTGAAAATACTCAAAGAAAGAAGCAACCTAAAACTAAGGAGAAAATTCCTAACAGTGAGAGCAATCAACCAATGGAACAGCTTGTCTTCAGGAGTTGTGGGTGCTCCATCACTGGAGGCTTTCAAAAAGAGAATGGAACCATTTATCTGAAATGGTATAGGATCTCCTGCTCAAGCAGAGGGGCTTGCTGGTCTTTGAACAGTGTACCACGTGCCATACCTAAGTAGGCTGGTTTAAGGGCAGTGCTTCATTTAACTTCATTTCATGCAGTTCTGGTCATTCTCTTCCCCATGTGTTTAATAATTTTGCCTTTTGTGTAATATTTTAATAATTGGGGGGAGGGGGCTCAACATTGCAGTACCTCTCAGGAAGATACAGGATTTGGATAGAGATCTGAGTGTACAGGCTGTGCTTCTTTATCTCAATCAGGATCCATTGTTTCCAGTATTGTGTCTGACTGGTAAGTTGACAAGGCTAGAAGATCCAATAACCATTTTTTCCTGTTTGTTGTAGATGCTTTTTTTTTTTTGGNTTTTTTTTTTTTGGAGAAAAGGAGGTTAAGTATGCGGTATTGGATCTTCCAATCCAAAGATGAGCTCACAGTCTGCTGTTTGGAGCTGCCCTGGCCTGGAAAACAAAGAAACCTTCTTTTCTTTTCCTGTACTGATGATTCCCAATTGGCTGCCAATGGAGCACTGGAGAGTCAGAAAGTAACTGGAGATGGTCCATTAGAGTAAAAGAAGGGAATAATGCAACAATAATATAGCCCTATGTAGTTCCCCTGTTTACAATATAATTCACTTCATAGACTGTAAGGTAGCATTTGCTGAATGTTGTGGGACATCTTTGAGAGCTAACACTCTTGGCATGTATTGCATTCTGAGACTTTGCTGAAGCTGTTCTCACTCAGGTCCCCGTTTCTAGTTGGAACGTGGACCACTCCTATTGGCTGATGCTGTTTGACAGCTGACTATAAAAGGGAGCTGTCAAATGGCATCAGCTTTTGCCTGTCAGCCATCTGCCCTGTTAGCTCACAGCAGCCATGGCAACCCTTTATTTTTAAATAAAGTTACTGCTGAATGTTGCTCTGCATTGCCCCTGTTCTTCCCACCACCCACTTTATAGCATGTTTAGTGATTAAGCGATAGACACACAAAAAGGGTGAATGGCTTTTATCAGGGCTAGTCAGGAGAAATGAGTTTAAAGAGGCCTGCTTATGTGATGGTCCATGTTTCTTTCCACTCCTTGTTCACCATCCATATAAAAGAGGTCAAAAACAGTTTGACTGTGTTTTCCTCTCAAATTGATCTTGATCTGCAAGAAATCCACCTTGGGGCTAATCCTGAATGATGGTTGGTTTACTTGAAAACCTCCTTCTGGAGCATCATATTGATTTTCCTGTAATAGAAAATAATATAGGCCCAAAGCTGGTACCATTTTATTCCAAAGTAGGAAAACAGCCAGTTAAATGAGCATTATTTTTATAGGCAGTCCCTGGATTAAGAATATCTTTCTTATCCCTCGATGTGAATAGGGCTGTTTGTTATAAAATGGCAGATGACTCATCTGTTACAGTACTTAAAATGGTGGACAGCTGACTGGCAATGCCATCTGACACAAAATGGCAACAACACTCACTTTCCTTGAGCTGACGAATTGCTGAAGCTGCAAAATGTTTTTATGAGTGTCACAAAGTAGTGCACATGTTTTTAATGTAGTATAAGGTCTGTTTTAAGTAGTTCAGGAAACATTGCTTGGCTTCAGTGGTTTGTCAGTTCAAAGAAGGAGAGCACTGATTAACATTTTGAGCTGGGTCAAGATGGTGAGAGATGGAATTCCAATGGGTTCTCCTTGAATTGGGAGAATTCCAATGGTTGGAATTCCAATGGTTCTCCTTGAATCCTTGCTGGAAATCTGTCCTACTGTAACTTAGTTTAAATACATAAAATGTAAAGTTATAAGTTTAAAATGTAAAATTTGTTTTTGTTGCTCATCCTGATATGCAGAAAGACGGATACAGTAAGCTGTCCTGACATGAATACAAATTTTGGTAAAAGACAAAATTAGGGAATAGAACTTGTTCTTAACCACAGGACTCCCTGTATTTTTAGAAATGTTCATAATTAGAAGTGGTTTGGCTAGAGGTATGTCTTTTTTTAGCTGCCATGAAAGTTTTATCAGCTTACCACTTGCTAGTCACAAGTTCTTGAATTATGGCCGAGAGAAAAATTAAATCACCCAGATACATTTTTCTTAATACAGTATAACTTCCTCCATGTTTAGTTTTCTGACACAGAGGAAGTCCCATAGTCTTGCATTAACACCATATCAAATAAAATAATACCATGTCTATTTTCCTGCCAAAAAACTCCCTCCTTTCAATATAGGATATTTATTTCTGGGGAAACAGGTATCAACTTGCCCATAAAAAGTAATCTTGTCTAGCCTGAGGTTTCCCCAAAATGTTTGGATCACAATTTCCTAGAATATTAAGCCCAAATAAGAGTTAAAATTCCTTACTGTGAATTTTGAAATTATAATTTCAGCTGGAGTTGGAGTAGGCTGAAGTTTTTGGGTAAGTAGTAATTTCAGTCTAGTGTTAAAATATCTACTGTGAAGTCCTTGGTATTCTCAGAGCTTGGTTATTCACTTGTAGAAGATTCATTACTGGACTAGGTAACATCACCGGTGCCTCTCTAGCAGAGTTTATAGCACCTTCATAATTAGGACCTGAACTATATATTCTTATTGATATTAAACGTGTTTTAGGGTTTTACCTCCCCCACCCCAGAATTTGACTCCTTTGTTAAGTTTAAAAGTGATAGATCCAGGAACAAAATTGTTCCATCTTGTACTTCATTAGTCTTTTATGCTACTTGTTTCCTCATTATCTGGCATGGACAAATGTCTTAACCACTTTGCAAGTCCAATCAATGGTTGTCATCATTTGACTTTATATGTGAGGAGCATACTGACCTGAGTGGAAAGTCCTTCAGACTAAAAGAGAAGAACTACATTAGCAAGGAAAGGAACCAAAATAAGCTCTTGTTATTTGAAGATTCAAGTCAAAGCTCTGCTTGTCTACAGAGAGAATGAAAATTAATGGTGAAACCAGGAGAAATTTGAGCCTCATGAACCCACAAGATTATATATAGATTTCTAAATTTAAACTGCTTGATAATATACTTTGTGTCCTACACAGGGTTGTCTCTTCCATTTTGATGCCCTCCAGATATGTTTTATTTTATTTTAATTTATTTTTATTTGTCAGTTGCTTACAAGATAATAAGTATAAGTAAAAACATAGTTATGAATACATGGATACATACAAGAAAAATAAAAGAAACAATAGGACAGGGATAGTAGGCACGTTGGTATGCTTATGCACGCCCCTACAGACATCTTAGGAAAGGGGTGAGGTCAATAGTAGACACTCTAAGGTTAAAGTTTTTGGGTTTTGGGGAAAAAAACCACAGAGTCAGGTGGAGTATTCCAGACATTGACTGCTCTGTTGCTGAAGTCGTATTTCCTGCAATCAAGTTTGGTGCGATTAACCTTGAGTTTGTATCTATTGTTTGCTCATGAGTTGCTATGGTTGAAGTTGAAGTATTCATTGACAGGTAGGACATTGCAATGTATGATTTTTGTATACTATACTTAGATTGGACTGAAGGCGGCGTAGTTCTAGGTTTTCTAGGTCTAGAATTTCAAGTCTGATGGCATAAGGTATTCTGCAATGAGTAGAGGAATGGAGAACTCTTCTTGTGAAATATTTCTGGACTTTCTCAACTGTGTTAATATCAGATATGTCATGTGGGTTCCAGACTGATGAGCTATTTTCAAGTATTGGTCCAGCAAATGTTTTGTATNTATGCTCTAGTTATTAGTGTAATATTACCAGAGAAAAAGCTATGTAAGATTAGGTTAACAACTCTTAACACCTTTTTAGCTATGTAGTTACAGTGGGCTCCAGCACTTAGGTCATTAGAGATGAGTACTCCAAGATCCTTGACAAGAGTTTGGATCATCAACAAGATCTTAACTATTCAGCCTGTTTTTTATTTTCTGGTTTGTTTGTTTTTTTTTGCCAATATGTAGGACAGAGCATTTATTGTATTCCATAGATTGGAAATAAATTGCCCAAGAAGAAATTGGGTGGAGAGTTGATATTCTGAGATAAAGTATGTATTGATGTCAGTATAACCTGGTTTTCAATATTTCTGCCTGTTATTCTGGGTCGCAGAATATTTTCTGTGTCATATAAATGCTCCATCTTCTACATTCTATTGAAGTTACAGTTGATGTATGTAATTTGTCTATGAAAACCTGAATCAAGATAATTACCTTAAGTTGATATTTGTATTTTGTAATTCCTTTTGTACAATAATATAGGAGTTGGGCAGTATGAAACTGATTGATTGGTAGTGTGCTATCAAGTCAGTGTTGATCTTATAACACATAGATTTTCTCTAGAAGGATCTGATCCTAATCTGGCCCTTCAAATCTTCGAATGTTATACCCTTTGCCACTATAGGTGAGTCCATCCACTTTACTGGTGGTCTTTCTCTTCTGTTTCCTTCCCTTTCTCAGCATTAGAGCCTTCAGTAGAGAGATAGGTCTTTGCACAATGTATCCAAAGTAATATAATCTGAATCATCATTTGCCCCTTGATTCTGTTCAATCAGCCTTTTGTTTTTGTTGAAGTTATTTTTTCTCTGTGTACAGGTGTTTCTCTGTGGTATTTTACAAGTATTTTCCATCACAAATGTTCAAAAATGTGAATATTCTTTCTGCAGATTCCGATTCCATCACAAATGTTCAAATTTGTGAATATTCTTTCTGCAGGTTCCGAAACCAGGAAAGACATCTTGAAGTTCTTCTAAGCCAGTTCCTTTTCCTCACTTATAGATAGAAATCTTGCTACACAAAAGCAGACTTTCACCATTAAACATACACTTTAAGAACTCCTAGGGAGGAGCTATTTTAGCTTCACACACTACATTTTTCTGTCTCTTCCTTCTCTGGGATGCAGTCTCTCCCTCCTGGGAATCCTGACTAAATTTCATCACACTTTCTATCCTGTTTCTTCAAAGTCCAACTTTCACTTCCATTGAGCATCATAGGGCACAGTGCTTGAACTCCAGTGATCCTTCTAGGTATAGATATAGCTAGGCATCTTTTTAAAGGCCTTCATGGCTGCTGTAGCAAGTGCTAGTATGTGATCTATTTCTTGATGTTTGCTCTTTTATTATTGATGGTTGATCGTAAAAGGTAGAAACTATCCACCATTTCAGTATCTTCATTATCAGTTCTCAGTCAGGTTGTTGTGCCTGTTGTTATTAATTTGATATATTTTATATTTCATTTTTGTCCTGTTTCATCATTACATTTCTTAAGTTTTAGTATTAGACTGCAGATCCTTTGCATTTTCAGCTATAAGTGTAGTGTCCTCAGGGCAGCATAATTTATTGATGTTTCTTCCTCGAGTATTAAAATCACACTCCTCTTCCAACCAGCGTCTCTTTATATTCAGCATATAGATTGAATATAGATTGAATAAATAAGGGGTTATATACAGGTTTGTTGCACTCCTTTGCCAATCTGGAGCTATCCTGTTTTGCCATCTCTGTATTGTGGCTTCTTGTATAAAGCTTTCACATGAGAACAATAAGATGTTCTGGAATTCCCATTTTTCTAAGCCCATTCAACACCTTCACGTGATCAGTACAATTTAAAGTCTCTTTTTAATCACTTAAAATATTGAGGGATTTAAAAAATGTTCTTTGCCTTTCTCGATTATCCAGAATGTGTCAGCAATAATGACTCATGCATGTTCCTTAGCCTCTAAGCGGTTTACAGTATCAGCATATTGCCCCCAACAATTTGGGTCCTCATTTTACCCACCTTGGAAGGATGGAAGGTTGAGTCAACCTTGAGCGCAATACCTTTCCTCCTTTTACACGTGCTAAGTACTAAACAGTTTGATCTTCTGACTCAAAGTATGTAATCCCAGTTCATCTAAAGTTGCTGGTGCCTAAGATGTCAATATGTAGTTGCTTCATTTTATCTTTCACCGTTTGAGATTTCCCATGTTCACATTTCTTATGTTTCATGTTCCTACTATAATTCTAATAGCATTGGATTTTTCTTTTCCTGTAGGCAACATCAACTGGATGTTCCAAAGGCTCTAGTAAAACTGTCAGTACTGCAAAAGATCCTCAGGTCTTCCTCAGTAGCATGTTGAGTCCAACCCGGGGGGCCCGCCTCCCAGAACTATATTGTGAATCGTTTGATATGGTTTATTCATGGGACTTTCTTAGCAAACTATTGAAGTGGTTTACCATTTGGCCTTTCTTACTTGGGTATGAAAAAATGTCTTTCTCATTTTTACTAAAGTGACATTTAACCTCCAGCATCTTCGTATGTGACTGTTCCCCCATGATTGGTGCCTGTTTGCTTTAGCTAGGCAACTGGGGCGACCTTCATGCCTTTGGTGATCCTGCTAGTATACTACTGGCATAAACTCCTGACATTTTTTGCTCATCTCTCTCAGAAAAACCCACCCTTACACAGTAGGACTTGGGGGAAGGGGGATTGTGAGAAAAAAAGGGAATAAAAAGAATTGTTTACTACTCTGATCAAGACTCCCACTGTCCCAAATTTATCTGGGCTGAATTCCTCAGATTCAGTCTGGTTTGTCTCTTTTGCCTTAAAGTAGAAGAGCTATTTGTGTTTAGTACATTTAAATGCCACCTGCTCCATCAGCAGATCTAGCCTTCTTAAATAAATAGCATAGACATCATCATGATAATAAAAACATAGTCAAATATGTAAAATATTGAAAGCATTAAAAGAGATTAAAAGGCCAGAGAAATTAAATGTAGAACTGATCTGTAAAAAGAAGGAAGCCAATTTCAACTCCAGTTGGCAATTTGTACCGTAAAATGAATCCTGACAGAGAAAACAAATTTAATTGTTGGTATCAAGTATATGATGGGACTCATGATAGGACTCGCAAAATACTGCATTAATGATCTAAATGTTGAAGGTGGAGTCAGAAGGCAATCACAAGCATAGAAATTATTTCTGGGGTAATCTAGGACCTTAAAGAGATGTCGCTTGCCATTCCTGCTGCTGCATCCTGAGCCAGCTGCTGATTTTGGACAGCTTTAATGGACTACCTAACCAACTATGTACTACAGTAGTCTGATTGTCAGTTTACCAGGACATGACTCACGAAAGCCAGGATTGTCCTTGCAGAAGGACAGACATGTTATTTATTAGATAACTGTGTTTGAAGTCCTTTCTCACTCCAGCTGTTCCACATCTTTCCACTTTCACTGCTGTAATGGCTATCCTGATTTTAAAAGCATAGTGCAACACCACTGTGAAAATGTGTGTGTGTTTTAAATTTGGCTCCTTTTTTCTTTCAATTTTTGTGCTTATTGAGGTGGAAAATACACTGCTCGAAAAAATAAAGGGAACACAAAAATAAGACATCCTAGATCTGAATGAATGAAATATTACTTAATTAAATACTTCGTTCATTACATAGTTGAATGTGCTGACAATAAAATCACACAAAAATTATCAATGAAATCAAATTTAGGCAACCCATGGAGGTCTGGATTTGGAATTACACTCAAAATTAAAAGTGGAAGAAAACACTACAGGCTATCAAACTTTGATGTAATGTCCTAAAAACAAGTCAAAATGAGGGTCAGTATGTGTGTGGTGCCTCCACATGTCTGTATGACCTCCCTACAACACCTGGATATGCTCCTGATGAGGTGGTGGATGGTCTTCTGAGGGATCTCCTCCACACACTGGACTAAAGCATCCCCCAACTCCTGGACAGTCTGTGGTGCAATGTGGCATTGGTGGATGGAGAGAGACATGATGTCCCAGATGTGCTCAATTGATTCAGATCTGAGGAACGGGCAGGCCAGTCCATAGCATCAATGCCTTCATCTTGCAGGAACTGCTGACACACTCCAGCCACATGAGGTCTAGCATTGTCTTGCATTAGGAGGAACTCAGGGCCAACCGCACCAGCATATGGTCTCACAAGGGGTCTGAGATCTCATCTCGGTACCTAATGGCAGTCAGGCTGCCTCTGGAGAGCACATGGAGGGCTGTGCGGTCCCCTAAAGAAATGTCACCCCACACCCATTACTGACCCACTGCCAAGCCGGTCATGCTAGAGAATGTTGCAGGCAGCAGAACGTTCTCCACGGCGTCTCCAGACCCTGTCACGTCTGTCACATGTGCTCAGTGTGAACCTGCTTTCATCTGTGAAGAGCACAGGGCGCCAATGGCGAATTTGCCAATCTTGGTGTTCTTTGGCAAATGCCAAACGTCCTGCACGGTGTTGGGCTGTAAGCATAACCCCCACCTGTGGACATCGGGCCCTTATACCACCCTCATGGAGCCTGTTTCTGACCATTTGAGCAGCAACATGATATTTGTGGCCCTTCTGGCCCTCTGGAGGTCATTTTGCAGGGCTCTGGCAGTGCTCCTCCTGTCCCTCCTTGCACAAAGGCGGAGGTAGCAGTCCTGATGCTGGGTTGTTGCCCTCCTATAGCCTCCTCCACGTCTCCTGCTGTACTGGCCCTGTCTCCTGGTAGCGCCTCCATGCTCTGGACACTATGCTGACAGACACAGCAAACCTTCTTGCCACAGCTCGCATTGATGAGCCATCCTGGATGAGCTGTACTATCTGAGCCATTTGTGTGGGTTGTAGACTCCATCTCATGCCACCATTAGAGTGAAAGTACCGCCAGCATTCAAAAGTGACCAGACCATCAGCCAGAAAGCATAGGAACTGAGAAGTGGTCTGTGGTCACCCACCTGCAGAACCACTCCTTTATTGGGGATGTCTTACTAACTGCTTATGCTTTCCACCTGTTATCTATTCCATTTGCACAACAGCATGTGAAATTGTTTGTCAATTCATGTTGCTACCTAAGTGGACAATTTGATTTCACAGAAGTATGATTGACTTGGAGTTACATTGTGTTGTTTAAGTGTTCCCTTTATTTTTTTGACCAGTGTATATTATTCCTCCCTTTTCAATAATAAAATGTTATTGTTGAATGCTGAAAAGGATATTTCAAAACATAAGAATTGTCTTGGAAAATAGTTCCTGGATTTTGTATAATTAATTAGTAACATCTGTGATTATTCTGCCAAATCTTCATGAATTTTTAAAGCTTCTAAAATGTATAGTTTCTGTCTGTCTGTGCACAGGTGTGGAATCTTTAGGAAATACTGTTTAGTCCAGAATTTCTGTACATTACCAGCCCAGAACTGATTTTATGGCAAAATACCCACCTTAAAGAACAGGGATTGTTCTCCCATCAAAATGGAAGCTGTAACTGGAGCACTTTGAGAGGCAATTTCACACTTCACCAAAAGGTAAATGTGTTGCTCTGTTTTAAAATGCAGAAATTGTGAGCCTATATTTGAGGAATTATGTGGGAAAGAAATTGTTTTTCACCCCATTATATATTTGCACTGACTTTGATGCTGGCCTGCTTATTTAATTGTGCTGTGTCTTAACATACTACAATTGTATTGGAAATGGTAATTTAGCTTATCAGACTAAAAATAATGGAGAGAGCAGCAGTAATATAAACCACCAATACTTCTGCTTTTGATTAGGTGGGAGTATCTCTTAGGCAGACTGAAATTTTCTTGAACGTTAAGTGGTTCTCACTCTGTTTTTAGTTCGTCAAACCCAAGTGGTTGAAATTGGACCAATGTTTGCAGCCCTTAAGAATCAAGCCAGATTTTGTGGTTGTTAGAATCAAGTGATGATATTTAAATGATCAAGATGCAAAATAAGAGAAGGTTTGTGCATCATTTAAAATTATGGAGAAGAAAGAATAATTCCCAGAACATCTGTTGTGTATGAGGCTGTCCTTGAAGAGCACTTGGAAGCTATAACTGATCCAAATACAGTAGTGTGAGTAGATATGGGAACATCATGGCACACTCATGTAACACTGTTGCTTTGCTAGCTATGCTAGTTACCAGTACGCTTCCAGGTACAAATCAGATGCTGGTTGTTTTATGGCCTTTTATGGAATAAGATTTTGTTATTTATGGGACTATCTTTCTACAGTTAATCCTGGTCATTTGATAAGATCAGACAGGATGGGTATGGTACAGGTCCTATTATTTAAACATTTGGTGGGACGTGGGGTGGCATGTCTTCTTTGATAGTCTGCTACAGGGGGCCATAAGTCTTATGCTACAGGGGGCCATAATTCTGTTTGCCTTAAGATCCCAAAGGCCTCTAATGCCACCACTAACTCTAGACATTAGCTAAATATGATGGCGGTATTAGACCCATCTTTACTGGCCTTTGGGATTGTTTCTCATTGTTTAAATTTTGTCTCTAGCACAATAGTTTTTATTATTTAATGTTTTTTATTAATATTAAAAATTGTTTTCTCCCATCTTGCCTTGGGGGCAACTGCTTTTACTACTGTTTGTTGTTTTTAACTCTATGGATTCCCTCACACACACACACACACACACACACACACACACCATGCACATTGATTGGGTGGCTTTATAGATAATCCTTGACTTACATCCACAACTGGCATCAGAATTTCCATTGCTAAATGATGCAATCAATAACTGAGTCATATGACTACACCCTGTCTTACCTTTGTTTTTTGGTCTTGGGCATTAAGCAAATCTGGTTTAATTCACTTTGACTTTGCTTTTTGGGAGCTGGCAGGGATGCTCGCAAATTGTGATAACACAATAGGGGCTCTACAATTGTTGTAAATAATTGCCAAGTGCCTAAATCACAATCACATAACCAACAAGAATAGGGCTGTCAAACTCTCAGCCCACAAGCCAGATGTGTCATGTGTTGGCCATGCCCACACCCAGTTTAGTGAAGGGGGAAAAAGTCCCAATATATCATATGATGTTGTCATGATGACATGAATTTGACACCCCTGAAAAAGAAGCTGTCTTCTTCTTTGATACCCTGCTTTTACCATATCTAACTTGTTGAAATTTGGTTTTGTTTCAGAACAGTGGGTTATGCAGATTATACCTTATAAGTACCACTCTGAATTACAGGTGCTTGAGGAATTTAATCCGTTCACTTTTAGTATGAAGTGAACTGACTCATTTTTGCAGCTACTCTTGAAAGCCAACTAGTTTTGCACATTACAGTGTCATAGAAAATAGTATACATCTACGTGGGTTTAATAGATGTGGATTGTTGGAAGGAGAGACATTTAAATATAGTGCAACCTTTCTTTTATTACAGGGGACTACAGTGGCAAGCCATATTAGATGAGAACCCTACCTGCATAAGTTTCAGTGGATGTAGATTATGTATGAATTATGTTTTCTTCATTCAAATATCTCTTCATTGAGAAGAGAAAACAATATTTTTCTTCTTAGTATTTTGAATCTTGGAGACAGCTCTTCTGTTACTCAGTGTGTATTTATGCAGTTCCCAGCCCGCTACACATTAGTCCACTCAACAATAGAAATGAAAATTAGTCTCTTCTGCTGAGTCCTTGCATTAAAATCCCACATAGTCTAAACTGGAGAAAAACAACATTTAAAGGTATAATTCCCTGCTTTGTTAATTAATAGTGACAATTCATTCCTTTCTCTACTTCTTTAATTGCTGTTTTGTAGTTTTTGTTTAAATTATATTTTTAATTTACTCCTAATCAAATTGTGGCTTATTGTCTCTCTGTGTTTATTTAATTATTTTGTTAGCTTGTGTGCACATGAGTTGTGTGGACTGCTGTATGCTTCCCTCTGGGTTTCTCTCAGTGCTTTCCCTCCCACCTCTTCCTGGACTCGATCCACTAATCCAATTTGAATCTAGTCTCTGAGGTCTGAAATTCTAATTTACAGATTGCAGTGGGAGTTGAACAATGTGACTATCAAGAATTTATTGTCTAATCTAATCAGGAGGAATCAGACATCTGTAACAAGTCTATCAAAGCTGCGTGGGACCCTTTCACTAAACAGTGTATCCAGCCTTCTAATAACGCTAAAGCGATTTAGGGTTTCATGTCTTTTCATACAGATTAGCTTGCATGTTTTCCTTTCTTTTGCAGGACATGCTTGGCTGAAGCATAGCCCACTTTGCTTTTGAAACTCCCAAAACAGCCTCATATTCTGCAAAAGATTATCCAGATGTTAGAGGATTAGATTTCTGCTGAGTCCTCAAATGGCATTCCTCAAATTTGCATTCTGTATCCCTACCCCCACCCCACCCACCGTGTTATGGTTTCTGACACTGTGCTTTCATCAGTTTCATAGCACTAAGTCAAATACCTGATTTGAAATTAACTTTGGAAATTGGGTATCCACCTCCTTGGAAATGCTGAAACCTTAAAAAATGGATATTTGATCCCTTTGGAAATGGCAGGTAGAGATTGCAGTAATCTTGATTTCAGGGCTGGATGAAGGGCAAAAGTAATTTCCCTGCACAGATGCTCTAGATAGTCTTGTTGGGAGCAGTGGAAGAATATGCAGTTGCTGTGAAACTGGTCCTCTTCAGTAATTATCTAAAAAGGATGACTGCTGAAAAGGAAATGCTACCGGACATATCATCTTTGATCTGAAGTATTCTAATTACATCTTTAGTATCAATTTTTTTAACCTGCTGTACTGATATGATGCATTGACTTTTCATACAGTTGTATTACAGATAATTTCTGGCTACCTAATCTACAGCGTTCTCAAATGTCTCAGGGTTAAGCTGTGAACCATCCTCACAAAGCACCAGAGCAATCAGCCTCCAACCAGCCTCACCAGAAGGCTAAAAGGGTGGGAGACCTCTCAAATCTCAAGTTTGGAAGCTGTTGAAAATGGTAGGGGCAAAATGAGAAAGGGACACTGCCAAGATCCCATCCAATGACAGCATTTGAGAAATGCCCACTCACACTCTGACACATTGGGACAAGCAGATGCCCTTGGGAAGATGTAGCTCCACAAATAACTTGACCCTGTGCCTCATAAGACTTTAAAGGTACAAGTAGTCCTCAACTTATAACTACAGTTGAGCCCAAAATTTCTCTTACAATGCAGTAACTTCTCTTAAAAATCACAGTTAAGTGATTTTTGCCCCCATTTTATGACCTTCCTTGCCATAGTTGTTAAGTGAATAACTGGTTAAGTTAATGTGGTTGTTAAGTAAATCTGGCTTCCCCATTGAGTTTGCTTATCAGAAAATCACAAAAAGTGATCTTGTGACACTGCAAATGTAAACGCCAGTTGCCAAATATCCCAATTTTGATCACATGACCATGGAGATGCTACAACATTTGTAAGTGTGAAAAACGGTCATGATTCATTTTTTTCAGTGCCATTATAACTAAATGAATGGTCACTAAACAAATGGTTGTAAATTGAGGATTACTTGTAGTAACCAGATTATTGAACTAAATTGCACCTGGAAACCGTTCTACATCTGTCGTCATCCGTTATGCGTCTGCTATATCTGCTAGGCATCCGCTGCGCATCCGCGCAACTCAAATCCGCTCCAGCAGAAAACGGACAACAGGGAGGAAGCGGAACGGATGTGCAGTGTTTTGTAGCACGGACGGAGAAAGGATGAAAGTGGATGCAGCTTGCAAAAGAAACATTTAAAACGGAAAAAATGTTCGCAGAGGGACCTATCTCAGATATTAAGGATGTCTAGAGGATGCCTAGAGGATGCAAAAGGACACCTAGTGGAAAAGCCTATATGGCCTATAAAAAGGGGAGGAACTCACCTGGATCTCACTTTCAGTCCAGCAGCCCTGCTGTGCAGACCTCTGCAGCCTTCATCTGGCTCTTGCTCTTCCATAGATCCATTGATGTCCACCATGGTTCATAACACAGTCCTTTTGGTAGCCACCATCGTTCTGCAATAGTGCGAAGCCATCTACAGGCTCTTTCAACTGTTCTATGGGAAGAAAAAAGAGCGGCCAAGAAGCGTCTGGGTCCGAAGATGGATCGGGAGAAGAGCAGAGTACGGACTGTACAACAAGCTGATGGTGGAGCTGAGGAACGAAGACACTCGTGCATTCCAGAACTTCATGTGGATGCCTAAAACCATGTTTGATGAAGTTGTGGAGCGGCTGAGACCCAGGTTGACCAAGGCAAACACCAACTTCCGGCCCAGCCTGGACCCTGGGCTCAAGGTGGCACTCACTCTGCGCCACCTGGCCTCAGGGACCACGTACAGGAGCATGCAGTATGGCTGGAGGGTGCCACACAACACCATCAGCATTGTGGTCAGAGAAGGGTGGGCAGGCAATCATCGAAGAATACCTGGAGGAGCTTCTCCAGTGCCCTCCACTGAGAAGGCTGAAGAAAACGTTGCAGAGCAGTGGTATCAGAAGTGGAACTTCCCCACACCGTTGGAGCCATAGATGGCAAGCACGTGGCCTGCAAAGCTCCAGCCAAGTCGGGGTCCACTTATTTCAACTACAAGGGCTTCTTCAGCATCATCCTCTTTGCCATGGTCGATGCTGACTACAAGTTCATGTACATCGATGCTTCAGGCAACGGCTCATCTTCAGATGCCCAGGTATACAACGCCAGTGACCTCAAGGCTGGAATGCAACCTCAATCATGGGCTTCCCAAATCCAGACCCCCTGCCCAATGACACACAAGATGTGCCCTACTTATCGTGGGGGATGACGCCTCTCCCTCAGAACCTACCTCATGAAGCCCTACACTTCCAGATTCCTCACCCGTGAAGAGAGGATCTTCAACTCCAGGCTGTCCAGGGCAAGGCGGGTGGTGGAGAACGCCTTTGGCATCCTGGCCAACAGGTTCCAGGTACTTCTCACCACCATGCAGCATTGCCCAGAGACCGTCAGGAGGATCGTGGAAGCTTGCTGCATCCTGCACAGTCTCATGCGCACCCACTACCCGTGTTGCAGAACAGGCTCGTAGACCTCCAACAAGGCAATGGGGACATGGAGCTTGGGGAATGGAGGCAAGGGTGAAACCTGATAGACACTAAGGATGTGCAAGGCCCAACAGAGCTTCACGTGAAGGGAAGAAGCAGCGCAACCTCCTGAGACACCTGTGGAACTTCCCCAGCTGGAGCAGTGGAAGTGCAAGACAGGATGATAGATGCTTAATGGATGCTTCCTTCAGCCTGTCTCATCACACTGATGAGATTGGGCCTACAATGAACAGGGCATTTAATAAAGAGTTGTGTTTTGTTGACATGTGTGGATTGAATGATTACATATTTATTGATAATAAAGGGCCATAGGTGTGGCACCTGGAAGGGTGGACCAAAGAGTCCCACTATGCTTGCACTGGAGGTTTATCTATCCCACAGCTATTACCCATCCACAGGTATCCCTGCCCATCCCACAGGTATCCCTGCCCATCCACAGCTTATTACCCATCCCACAGGTATCCCTGCCCACCCCACTGCTATCCTTACCCATCCCACAAGCATGCAAAGGCTTAAACCATTTCTATACGTTTCCACCAAGACTTTATTGACAAAAAAAATGAAGCAAGTGTGTGAAGCAAAGATAATCTTTATTAATAAAAAGCTGTAAAAGAAAAATGACCCAGGTCAAGTGTCAAAGCAAAAATAAAGTCAACAGGTAGCCACCCAGTCTCTGGCACTCTTCTCAGTCAGTCTGAGGCATTCCATCGTCTCAGGGGTGAAGGGTCCAGGTGCTGTGAAGGTGGCTGCTGCTGGAGTGCTAGTCTGAGGCGCCATTGAGGTGCCTGGTCCGAGAGGACAACAGGGGACGGATGTTGAGGAAGCTCTCAGACAGCTGGCTCAGCCCCATGATGTCGAGAGCCCCTTCCTCCATGACATGGGGTGTCAGCCCCAAAACCGATGACAGATGTTCTGAGGCCGGGCTTGGCTGTGGGGTGGAGGAAGGAGCAGTGTAGTGGGGCCTGTCTGGTCTGCAGCTGGGTGAGGACTGGCATCAGTGGCATTGATGGTGTGGGTGGCATCTGTGGCATGGCTGGCATCGTTTGGTGTGGGTGGCATCGGTGGCATCAGTGGCACCGGTGGCGTACGATGTTCCTGTGCCTGGACTGGGAAGGGCTGCCTGTGCTGCTGGACCTCCTGGTAGCCGTAGCCTTGGTAGGTGAGGGCCTGTGGAAAGACTTGGAAGGGCAGTGACATCACCTGGGGGGGAAGAGCAGCCTGGACGGGTGGGAGCAGGTTCAGCTTGGTCTGGAGGGTTGTGAAACAGATGGTGATCCTGTCCTTCACCACCTGGTATTTGGGTTCCGACATGTTCATGAAGGTCTGGTTGACGTAGGTGAGGAAGGGCTTGCGGTTGGAGGATGGACGTCGGTGTGGACCAGCTGAGAGAGGAGATCTAAGCTGCTCCTGATGGTGTCCCTGATCTCCAGCAGGACAGTGTGGCTCTGCCCCTCCGGTCTGCCTCTCTGCCTTTCGGTGGAGGTGGAGCTGTGGTGGATGCGGGTTGGGCTGTGGTGGAAGTTGCCCTCTCCTTGCTCACGCTGTCAGGGGGTCCTCCACATGCTCCACCACGGGGAGGCTGCAGCTGTCAGGGGGTCTCCGTCATGGCACGCTCCACAGATACCTGCCTGGACACAGGAGCTGACTCTTGGCCAGAAGAGGACTGGCTCTCTGCAGGCTGCCTGAGAGAGAGGGTTGTGAGAGGGGCTGCTCCTCGGTGACGGATCTCACCTCCAAGAAGCTGCACTTGGCCCATACGTAGGTCTCTCGTCCATCAGCTTGACCGCGGCCTGGCCAGATTTCTTGAAGGTGCAGCTTCCTAACCAGGTGTGCAGGTACTTCCACCAGCTGAGGAGCACCTCCGAAGTGTAGCCCAGGCTCTCCGCCTTCTCTCTCCATTCAGCCTGCTTCCTCTTGGTGTCTCGATAGAGCCTGTGTTCCTTCAAAGATATTCATTCTCCTCAGCCACTCCAGCACCTCTCCTCATGTTCCTCTTCAATTGTGTTTTGCCTCCTCTCCGTTCACAGCGTCTGCCTCTTTCTCCTCTGGCAGGGCCATATGGGCCCTCATCAGAGGGGCTTCGAGGTTGTAGGGGCTGCTCCTCCACACTATCACCACCACCAGCAGCAGCAACAACAACAGTAGCAGCAAAAGCAGGACTAGCAGGACAGCAGCAGCACAAGCACCAGCAGGACCAGGAGCACCAGCAGGACCAGGAGCATCAGCAGGACCAGGAGCACCAGCAGGATCAGGAGCAGCGTCAGCAGAATAGCACCAGCAGGACCAGCAGGACCAGGAGCAGCACCAGCAGAGTAAGCACCTGCAGAAGCCCCAGCACCAGGAGCAGTGCCAGCAGAGTAAGCACCAGCAGAAGCATCACCACAGAAGCAGTGCCAGCAGAGTAAGCACCAGCAGAAGCACCGCACCAGGAGCAGTGCCAGCAAGATGAGCACCAGCAGAAGCACCAGCAGGAGCAGTGCCAGCAGAGTGAGCACCAGCAGAAGCACCAGCACCAGGAGCAGTGCCAGCAGAGTAAGCACCAGGAGAAGCACCAACCACCAGAACAGCATCAGCAGAAGCACCACCACCAGAAGCAGCATCAGCAGAAGCACAACCACCAGAAGCAGCATCAGCAGAGTAAGCACCAGCTGAAGCACCACCACACAGAAGCAGCATCAGCAGAAGCACCAGCACCAGAAGAGAGAGCCCGGGCAGACAAAAGCCCCAGCAGAAGCAGAGTGAGGGCCAGGGGTGGGAGGGTGGCCCTGTCCCTCTTGCCAGGGCTGGCAGCAGATGGCAGAGGCTTCCGTTTCTTCCCCATGGTTGTTGGGTTGCTGGCTGGCTGGCTGGCCGGCTGGCTGGCTGGCAAGCTGTGTCTGGAAGCAGGTCTTTCCTCTGAATGGTGACTGCTTGCGAGCTGCTTCCCTTTATATCCGCGAGGCTGATGCAATGCAACCCTCTCCGCATGCACAGTGAACGCTAGGCATTCCGCTAGGCTTGCGCTCTACATCCGCTTCATCCGCTTGCATCCGCTCTGCATCCGCTTTTTCCATTCCGCATCTGTTTGCTGCGCTCCCCCGGAAGCCTTGCGGATGTGCCATTCTCTCCCATCCGCTTCCATCCGCTAGCTTCTGTGGAGCATCCGCTTTCCATCCGCCCTACGTCTTCCCCCCATCCGTTCCTTTCCATGTTGTTCTGCTCTGTTTATGCAAATTTTGCCCCTTTTGAGAGCAGATAAACGGATGGAACATTTTTTTTCTCGTCCGCTGTGTCCTTTTTACAAACGTTTTGCATCCGTCGGCCAGTGTGACAGGGCCTTTTGAGTCAGTGTAGCACTTGCGTAAGTTGGATGAACCATGACTCACCCAGAACTATGTGTCTGGACCAATTGCAAATTGTGAATAGTTGTTAAGGGAAGTTATACACAGAATGCATTGTAATAATTGAAATGGGAGATGACTAAGGTACAAGTGCCTAGGTGTAAGGCCTCCTGATTTAGGAATGGGTGTAATTGGCACACAGATGAATTTGAGCAAATGCCCTCTAACCCATGGCTGCCCTTCTGATAAGAGCTTTGCAACTACAAGGACTGCCACTTTGTGCATCAAACCTGTCAGGGAAGTATTAAGCCATTCAGAGTTAAGGATGTCAATACTCCTGACCCTGACCCTCAGGGACCAACAATCTACAACTATTCCACTCCAGATTGAGTAGTTATTTCCCATCCAGATTCTTAGAGGCTCCATGCACTGAGCAAGAACCTGAACAGCATCTCTTACAAAGATGTATATCATCAGCATACTTTGCACATTTAAAGTGTTAATTGTATATTGTTTTTGGTTTGTTTAATAAAGCCTGAATGAAACAAATTTTGGCCTAATATTAGGTGCAGATGTTGCCTCTTTATTTTTCTTTGAAAAATGAATGTTTCTGGAGAAGATGCAGCTGAGGATCTGGTACATGAGGTTTTAGTTGTAGGTTTTCTCTTAAACAATTGACTTAACTCAACATAAACCCATAGCTTGTTATTCCTGATATAATTGGGTGGCTCTTGATACTTGGGCAGTCTTCAGAATATTACTTTTAAGTTCCTATAGTCCAAAGATTTGTTTCTTTTATGCATAGCCCTTAGACTAAATGGACTAAAACATGTAGATAGACATCTATTTAAGGAGATTGAAGCACTTGATGAGCAGAGACCCCTACAGTCAACACATTTGTAGATGAGTATTTTATAGGTCACCTAGGATGCTTTTCAGCTTTGGCCTTGAAGAGCAGACTCAAGGCATTAACCACCTAAGGAGATGCATATTGTCTCTATGTTTGTACATTTGACTGCGAGCCCTTAAGGCATTCCCAAATAAAGAGAGATGTTGTTGGAAAATGAATAAGCAAATGAAGAGTAGCTAGAGTATATGCTAGAGTGTAAGCCCCAGGCAGTCTTAAAATTGCTGCCCATTATCAGCATATCTTAAAATGCTATTTGTTTAGGCTTAGTATGGTATATAGGAGTTAGAATAAAACTTTGTGGACTGGGGAAACTTCTAAGCTGGCTGCAAGTATGAAAGAAGCCTAACTAGAGGAGGAAACTGAAATCAACTTGACCAAATAATGCTGTCCAGATTTTTAAGAGGAGCGATAAATAAGAATCAACAAATGAAGAGACACATTTTCTGTGCTTTGCCTCAATCTCATGAACACCCCTTAGTTTTGAGAGTGTGTACCTGGTGGTCATTTATCATTGTCGAGAAATTATTGAATTCTTTCTATGTATATCATTCATTTTGTTGCATTATGATTTTTTTGCCTGAATAAACATGGTATGAGTTTTGTCCAAAGTAGAGTAACTGTGCCAAGAGGCAGGCATTGTATATCTTGCATCTAGATTTCATGTGTCATTGCTCACAATTTCATGGTTTACCTGACAACTATAGGCAGCTTTCATTTGAGTGTTGTAGAGTCATCAAATTGTTCCATGGGAGAATGGAGACTATCTGCTTGAAAGATTGAGAGGTAACTATTTCCTAGTTTGATCCTTCTCTATTAAGATCTTCTCTGATTAAGTTTGCGAGAGGGAGGGGTCTACTAGTGGGGTTTGCTTAAATATATTCTTATAATAGTTAAATAAATGGCAAAAAAGTCCTGAATTTATGTGACCCTGGCTCTGAATTTTTTGTTCTAATTTATCTTTTATAAGCAAGATATTAGAGTTCATAATGGTTACTATCTAATTTCATGAAACCTTGGCCTAATTTCAGAACTCCTCTCTAAAACACTGTCAAGTCAAATTCCCAGTGAGCAGTACTTTGAATAGATTAATAGGAGCTGTTAGGAAAATGAGACAAATGACTAATAAAGTCTTGCCCTTGGAAGTTTGGGAGTTGGATATCATCAATATGCCCATGGTATCAAATTTTATCGTTTCTTTGTGCATGGAATCAAAGAGACCAAGAACTTTTATTTGAAAGCAACAATAAGCTGAATGGAGACTCTAAAAACTTGAGCCTTAATGTATTCAGTAGACAAACTAAACTGGAGAGCGAAGGCAGCTTCCATCTGATGGACCAAGTTTCCAACTGAATGGTATTCTTAAATGTCTCTACTGGAAGAGAAGAGGAAAGCATTACTACACACTGTCCATATTCATTTATTTAGCTGCTGCAATTTTTGTTAGGACACTTCTCATGACTCCTGTGAAGCTGCTCTTGAAAATGTAGTGGACTGAGTGCTTCTGGATGTCCACTTTTTGGGTCATGTTACACAAATTTAGGGCTTTTATATTCATTTTCTGTTTCACAAATGAAGATAATTCATTCTCCAAGAAGTTTTGATTGCATTGGGTCAGTTACTTGGAACCTTGACAATAAATAGCATAGTGCATGTATTCTGTAGAGAGAGAAGTTCCCTGATAATGAATTCCAATGTGAGCCCCCCCCAAAAAATAAACTTTTAGTCCCGGTGACCGACACAGATTGGATCTTGCATCATTTTCTGATTGTATAGCAATTCAAGGTACTAACATTAGAATATCTGAAGGATATCTTGAGTTCTTTACGAAAAGCATAGTATTTGTTTAATGCCTGCATAGCCCTTCCCAAAAGTGGAGGTGGTAGAGAGAATGTAGGTTTTGCAAGAGCTTAAAGCATTCTTTTTGTCCCTTAACCTCCGCCTCCATAACTGAGCTCATTTTGAGCTTGTTCCTTCCTATGCAGTCTGTCCCCCAAACTAGTAGAAATTGCACATCCCATCCTAAACCATCAAGCTGGCTGTTCATCATGCCACAACTACTTAAAGGAAACATTTTCACTAACCCTATAGCTGGAATTTTTATATGTTGCTATTATAGTTCTTGTTTATGCTTTCTCCAGCCTATTGTGTTAATTGCTCTCTTAAGGCTAGGTCCCACTGGCCGACAGACGCAAAACGTATGCATAAAGGACACAGCGGACGAGCAAAATTTTGGGG
>BHFT01001828.1:0-21551 GCA_004320025.1 Laticauda laticaudata
TGGGAAAATACCCAAACAAAGCTGAATACCATACATGTAAGTACCCGCGAAAACTTAAGAAAACATATATATATATGTATGTATATATGAGCTATATATACTATTTTAAAAATACAAGTTGCAGGTAAAAGTGAAAAAAAGAGACAGACATCCCATTCTCTGGAACTAAAACCCTATATTATTCACTAAGCTTTTGTTAGCCTCTGCTAACATCGCCAGAGTGTGAAACTACCATTAAGGAGATATGTGCCTTTACATAACATTAACCAATGGTAATATATATCACATCAATAGACATGCTACCGGCCTACCAAGCATTGAGGCACCAAGAAAGATACTACAAGAAGAGCAGAGATGACCAAAGCAATCAATGACTGTAGTGGACAAACCAAAGGGGCCTTTATAAGACGGAAGGTCCGTTGGATGAGGGAGGGAACCAGAGAGAATGCTCTCCAAGTCATGTGCACAACGGCTGTTGGTTAATGTTCTAGAAAGACACCCATCTCCTTAACGGTACTTTCACACTCTGACGGTGTTCGCAGAGGCTAACGAAAGCTTAGTGGACAATAATACGTTTTTGGTTCCAGAGATCGGGGATGTGTCTCTCTTTTCATATCCTGTGTGCTCTGTGCATTGTGATCCAACTTTCAGTCGCTTCCCCTTGCCGAAAGGGGTGGGGGTGGGGGAAACGACCTGCCTTATCGAATGTCACCTCGTTGGCTCTACTCAAAAGTTGCAGGACCTTCTCAACCTGGTCTAATGTTTAACCTGCAATCATCCTGACGTGAGAATGGTGACCCAGATCGGACTAACATTGTGCATTGTGTCCTGTTGTCTTTGCCTGTCAGGATTTGACAGGGTACACCCAGTCAGCTGGTCTCCTCCACCCTGTTCTCTATGTGTCCGCTGTGGTTCTGCTGATGTGCCTCTTGACGATCCAGTGTAGCTACATCTATCACCACAGGTAGCAGAATCCTGAATGTATCTTCATTCCCTTGGATTAAACCAACCGGCATTTGTGTGAGGGAGGGGGTGCAACTGGAACTAACCAAACATCTTGCTTCAAAGCACTAAAGCACAGGTAGTCCTTGATTTACGATGGTTCACTTAGTGAATGTTCGAAGTTGCAATGGCACTGGGCAAAAAATAAATAAATACTTGGGACCGTTTTTCTTTTCACAGTTATGACCATTTGCAGCATCCTTACAATCACATGATCAAAATTCAGACATTTGGCAGCTGACTCCTATTTATGACAGTTGTAGCGATCCCCTTCTTCCTCCAGTCCTGTTAGCTCAGGAATTCTGGGAGTTGAAGTTCACAAGTCTTAAACTGGCCAAGTTTGAAGATCCTTGCTTTAATCAAATCAGCCTGCTCTATCTGTATGTGTGAAGGTTAATGTTGAAAATATAGAGCTTCACGTTGAATTAGCCAGAAGGCTGTAATACTGCTAAATTCAGGGTATTAAATCATCAAAGAGTTTGATAATGTGGCTTTGTAGTGTGTCTTATACCAGGGGTCCCCAAACTTGGCAACTTTAAGACTTGAGGCCTTCAACTCCCAGAATTCTCCAGCCAGGAGAATTCTGGGAGTTGAAGGCCACAAATCTTAAAGTTGCCAAGTTTTGAGACCTCTGTCTTATACCGTAACCTCATAATCTATAATGACAAAGTTTGCTTAACATTTTCATTTATTTTCTATTTCTCCTTACATTGGGACCCATTCTTATGCTTTGGGCAGAGATTGGGTTATTTCTGGGCTTTCATTATTTTGAAATATTTGTATAACCTTGCTGGTATATCTTTTAAAAAAGAGTTATGTGGTTCCAGCATTTCTTTGCAGCTCTACAGAATGCTTGCAAAATTCATTCATTTAATATTTTACTTTTTCATGACTTAATTTTGGATTGATAACAGCATCCTAAATACAGAGGGGCAAATAAAACCATTTAAAATTGGGCAAACCCTTACCCCTTCCTCGCGTTTATAGATTGAGCAACTCTAATGTATGAGGTGGTTCTAAAAATTTAGCATAACCTGACTTCAGAAAGATTGTCAGTAAGAGATGAATAATACCAGAGAATTTTCAAAGAAACCAACCCACTGCTGAATTTCAGCTAAAGTCTGAAAAGTATTGGCATTGTTCTAGAATGTTTACATAAATTAAGCAAGCAGGATTGTTTCATGGAAAGTGAGCATTCTAAAAGGGGTAAATTTGCAATTTACAGGAGCAGAAGGTGATTTTACCGTATATATTCGCATATAAGCCGACTTTAAAACGCTTTTTTTTCCCCCAAATTTGGGGGTCGGCTTATACGCGAATAAATCTGGCTGCCTGACTTCGTGCGATGAGAGNACATATAAGCCGACCCCCAAATTTGGGGAAAAAAAAAAGCGTTCACCATGGTATTGGGGTCGGCTTATATGCAAGTTTTTTCAAAAATCCTCATTTTGGGGCAGTTTTTAAAGGGTCGGCTTATATGCGAGATCGGCTTATATGCGAGTATATACGGTACTCATGTTACAGTAGTAAACCTTCCCTGATGGTTAAAACCAGTGTGCCTTAGCTGATAATGCTGCCTGGTTTTGGCTTTTTACCCTGCTGTTATAAAGGCATCTGATTTCATGGTTGTAAATATGTTTTTGCATTGATTATTTGAGTTTCCCAGGATAGTTTCAAGGTTTGGGGGATCATAATTACAAATAATTTCTTTGTCTAAATTGATCAATGTTTAGGATTGTCTGCAAAATAACTGTTTTATTTTTGTTTTCAATCCACAGTGTCATCAGGATCAGTCTTAAAAGCTGGCACATGTTAATAAACCTCAGCTTTCATATTTTTCTGACATGTGTGGTGTTTGTTGGAGGCATAACCCAGACCAAACATACCAGCATTTGCCAAGCGGTAAGTGAAATGTGTATTGAAAAAATTTCAAGGAAAGAAGAAGAAAACCTCAAAGAATGAAGTCCATTAGTGAAAGAGTTGATTGTTTTCATGGTCAGAAAGTTTCTCCTTATTTCCAGGTTGAATCTCTCCCTGTTCAGTTTCCATCCATTGTTCCCTGTCTGCCCTTTGGGTGCTTTGGAAAGCAGCTTGACCCTTACCTTTCTGTGGCAGCCCTTCCAATACTGGAAGGCTGCTCTCCTGTTTCCCCTGGTCCTTCTCTTCCCTAGACTAGCTAGGCCAGTTCTTGCAACCGTTCATCGTATGTTTTAGTCTCCAGTCCTTCATCAACCTGATTAGAGTATTAAAAAAAAAAAAAAAAANAGTATTAAAAAAAAAAAAAAAACCAGTGTTAACTGTCCATTTTCTGGAACTTTACATTCAGGGCATCAGTTTTATTTTTCAAACAATTTCCATTCCAAGAAGCAGGACTAGGAGTCTGGGAGCATGTTTTCAGGTGATATAATAATTTATTATAATTCTATTTTTTTAAAAAAAGTCTCAGCCTTCATGAGCTACAATTCCCTTCCTCAGCTCCCTGTAATATTGGAAGGCAGAGTGTGGAGGAAAAGAAAACATGGCTTGTGTAGATAATGGGTGAATAGATTACAAGAATCTTCTCGATTAGCAGCTCTTATTGGTTAAGATCTTCTGAGACAGCCTGTAACTGTGTCCCTGAGAATGTGAGTTCTGTAGTCTCTGTGTGCTTCTACAGAGCTGGGCTCAGGCTCGTTTTATGGCTGCAGAAGAGCTGCTGTGAGATCTCAAGTGAAGTGCTTGGGCAGTTAAGACGCTCTTCGCTTGGCCCTTATTTTGATTAATGACGGCCATTCATTCTTTCAGCCAAAAGGCGAAAGGACTCCCAAGACAAGGTCCTGAGAACAAAAAATACACCACACTCTGCGCTTTTGATTTATAGCGGCCTTCCCCAATCTGCTTTCAGTGAGGGTGAGGTTCATCTGCCGGATTCTGTCAGTTGCCATGAAGGCCCCTGGCAAATCTGGGAAGGTCCCCTTTGCAGGAGGAGATTGGCTGGTGTTTGCTTTGTTTATGAGTAATCTTAAAAAAAAAAAACACACACACACATGGGAATTGTTTCCTCGATGGCTCTTCTTTGGATTGGGGCAAGAGATTGTTAGCATCAAGGTTTGCAAAAGCTTCTGCTTTCTATTTCTTACTAATGTGCAACAAAAAAAATGTTCCACTTAAGCCAGCGTGTCGTACATCATTTGTACTTTGACATTTGTAATGGGGAACTTCCCCTTCTAGTTTTGAGGATTAGGGCCATAAACCCTGGGGCGCTCCCAGAGTTTTGCCCATTTCTCTGGAAGGGGAAAATGATGGTGTCATTAAATACCAGGGGGGGATAATCAGGTTTACTGTATTTCCTTAAGTTCTTATGTGTTTTTATCATGGTCCCTCCTCCCTTTACGAAACATGGTGTTTGGCCTGAGCAAGAATGCTCCCCTTTTGTTTTGTTTTTGGGGTTCTTTTTTGGAGGGAGGGGCTATAACAAGATGAATCTCTATATATAAAAGCGAAATACCATTCATGCATCATCACAAAACCTCCAGAACCGTAAAGCCTACAAACTTGACATTTGGCTTCTAGGGCCTCACTAAGAAAGGATTTTTCAAAATGACCATCAGAGCATTTAGAGGATTTCCTATATTCTTATTATTAACCTGCTCTGATGCTGAGGAGTTCTACTCCTCCCCCACCACCTGAAAAGAAATCTGTCCCAAATGCAAAACATAAGCTGAGGAGGGAGTTTAAGTTTCAGTTCCAGTTTCACAGCAGCAACCAGCTTTAGTACAGAACAGTAGAGCTAAGCCACATCAAGGCTCTTTGCTGTCTCCTCCTTGCTCACCCAGCAAATACTCTTTCAGTTTCCAAACAGCCCTCCACTCTCTCACACATAGATAGGATACTAGCCAGATGAATACCAATGGATTGCTGGTAGACAGAATTTTCTTCCCCCTTTATTTTCCTCCCCAAAAACTAAGCCTGACCACGTAATTTCGTAGCAAAGCATGGATATCGAGGTACTTTAATGATAGTTTGAGAAGATGTTTGATGCCAAGGAATAGGAAACAGTGTCTTATGTGTTGTGAAGTGTCATGCAGATTGCTGGTTTCCTGGATCAGCATCAATATCGGATGCCATTATAATCATATTCTTTTTTGTGAAGGGATTTTTGAACAGTAGAACAAAGCAGTGTTTAAAATATGCTAGCAAGATAAATCAAAAGTGTTATAAATGCATCTCTTTTGAAAAAAGAGCGAGTTCTTTAGTTTGATCACCCCAACAGCAGCTTTGCAAATGACCCTTCTGTTCCTTACCAAGCTTTACCGGTTTATTGTTTGCAAAACTGCAACTGCTGGAGAATCGTGAGAGTGTGAAGAGGTGGGGGAAAAATGGTCTTGTGTTTGATGTGGAGTTTTTGGGTGGCTGTTTTTCCAGGTTGGGATAATCCTGCACTACTCCACCCTTGCCACCTTGCTGTGGATGGGACTCACCTCTAGGAACATCTACAAGCAAGTCACCAGAAAAGCCAAGCGGTGCCAAGATCCCGGAGAACCGCCTCCTCCGCCAAGGCCGATGTTGAGGTGAGAAGCCAGCAATCGATTCCATGGGATAGCAGTCCTCTTTCTGTAGCTCGACCAAGTTTGATGGCGGCATCGAAATCCTGGTGCCAAATTAATTCTCTCAAAAGACCAAGGATGATGTTGGGGAAGTCAAAAGTCCACAGGCATGGACAGGATCTTGATTCCCTCATTTGACCGCTTGCAAAAAGACAAATTGCTACCTATCTCAACTAGTTTTAACACCCAATGAATATATTGAAGCTTGTTAGATTTTGCAGCGGAAATTCAGATCCAGAAAGCACACATAGATGACTGATTTAGTGAGATTCATTAACTTCTTTATATACATAATAACATTTGAAGTAAAGTTTACAATATCAATAATAGATTCTTCAACATGGTAAAGTTCCAAGCAAAAAGCAGTAGCTTCAGAGTTCAGAGCAGAGACCAGAACCACACCAGGCTACTTCCAGGTTCAGTTTCCAAACAGCCCTCACGGGCTGACTTAGTTGTTATGCTTATTCATTGGCTGACCTTGTTGCCATGCCTCTGCCAGTTCATGAATATTCTGACAAAGCTGAAATCTAGAATTCGCCTTTATTTCTTGAGAGCGTTGTTGTTTTGGTTGGGAAGGAGAATTCAGAGAAGGAAACAAAATGTGTTCGTTTTTGTTTCTCTTCATTATAAGGACAATCATCAGCAGTAGCAAAAGTAGAAATGCAGGAAAGTTTCTCACTGGTTTACTTCTATGCTGATCAAAACTCATTTGCTTGTAATGCCTCTGTTTTGATCAACTTAATATGTGAAATAATTGCTTTATAATTTCCATATTAAAGTGAAAAACAAACATAGGCTGCGTATGTTAATTACTGGCGGTAGACTCAGTAATTAAATGCGATTCTGTTTTGAAATTTCTTTTAATCCTTAATTAAGTCAAATACATATAATTCAGCAAACCATATGTCATCATCCATTCAAGTAAATTCCTTGATGAAATGTGGATGTAAGTAAGATCTTTGTGCTAACGTAACTTTGAAGCAGACAAAAGACAACCATTTCAAAAATATATATAATTTTGTTATTATATTTTTACAGTTCTTTTTTCATCTTTCTTTTTTTTAAATAGTCTTCTTAGACGAGCTTTTCCTTAGTCTTAACTAATTGGGCAATTATTTAAGAGATTCTGATAGCCTACCCTTTATTCTATAAAAAAAAAATCAGGAGCCTGATAGCACCTTTTCTGACCATCAGATTTTATTAAAAGGCATACAAGACTTGGATCTCTCTTAATAGAATTGGTTGGTCGGAAAAATTGCTACCAAACTCCTGGTTTTTCCGACTCTCCTGTGGCATGTCACCTCCTACCATATTCACAGGTCATTTGGTGTCTTTCTGTTCATCTGTTTTCCTGTCTCAACATCGTTTGGAACCAGCATCTTCTTAATAAATACACGCTGATTGGTTTCATTCCTTCCCCTGCTAGTAACACATACCAGTTTCAGATACTGTTTTTCTATCCAATAATGTTTCCTTCTACTTTCTTCCTTTTTCACATCCCTGTTAACGGTACAATGACAACTCTTGGAATCTCTGCTTCTACTTACTGGCTTTCAGTTCATTAATCATCAATTTAATCAGTTCCTCAAAGAACTCTTGCCTTTAATTGTTTTCCTGCTAATTAAAACTGATTAATTATGTGTCACCAGCATTAAATCCAGTTTCAGCCCCTAACTGGGGTAAAATGACAGTTACAACCATTCTATTCTCATAAGAATTTTGTGTAGTATTTACTTGCTCTCTTCCATAAAGGTTATGTTTCATTCGCTTTTTTTCTTAACTGAGATTTATGACAGCATGATCTTTATATATAGTCTTTTTTTTCCTTTCCTTTCTTAATTGCAAATGCTCTCCAGAAAGGCAAAATTTAAATGCTTGGATATATAAATATTTGTCAGCAGATAATTGGCATCTTCTATATGTCATATATTCTTATTCATTAGATAATCCACAGTATGGCACATGGATGTGACACTTGCATATGTAAGCCACAGAGAAAAGATAAATGACAAATAAGGGGTATCTCTTTAGTTAGAAAGGGAAATTCTTAATGGTGGAAAAGAAATGTTTATAAAATGGAGAAGTATATAAGTAGACTCTTCATTCGCCTTCAGAGTGAATAACATTGTCAGAACGCATAGGAAAAGCTGTATGCAATTCTTCAGAGACAGGATATCAAACTTTTTTAACACGTTGAACTGCTCGTCATGGAATTTTAACCAGGAAAAACAGACCTGCAAATGAGATTGGCTGCATGCATAGAAAGATTGCTAGCCAGCATATATTTCTTTTAAATATAAACTTCTAATGAAGCTATCCAGAGACTAACATCTGGGTAACTAGGAATTTATTCATGTTGGTTTATTCTCCATATACATTTTTACTGTGTGCATATATGAAGTGCTAGCTCTTCCATTTGAAGAAGTTCAAAACTACTTTGGATGGGTGGTTAAAATAGAAAAAGGCTATTGTCATTTATCTTGCTCCAGGTCACAGCTTCCCATTGGAATATTGCTCTGCCTTATTCGTTAAAATAATTTCCTCCCATCTTTGTCCACAAGGTGGCAGAAGCTGATCAGCTTTCCTCAAAATTGAGTAAAGTATTACCATGGTTTTAATTGAACTTTATTTCCTGATCATCATCTACAGTAATACGGAAGTACAAGAAGTGAAACTGGTGGGAAGTTTTCCTGTACCTAAGATGCCAAAAGAACTGATCCCAAAACAGAAGTACCACATAGCCTGTCTTAGAATAGAACTCAAAATGCTTCCCCCTCTTCCTGTTGAAGTGGGAGCAAAGATTTAGCCATTCTCTGGGATTTGTTATGGAGAATCAGAAGGTGTAAAAAGGTGAAGCCATCCCTTACATCTTGTGAAGGCTGAGAGTAGCAGTTGTCAGTCACTTAAAATACATCTGTCCATCCAATAACCCAGCTGGCAAACATAACTGGAAGCATTGGGGGTGGGGGGAGAAAAATCCATTTGATTTTGGTCTATTCAGTTCACGATCACTGAAACAATATAAAAGCACTGTGGTTTGGAAGCCTCCTCGAGTTCATTCCTGGGCACAGATGGTAAATCATGCTTCTGACTGTAGGCTCCTCAGTGCTTTCTCAGCTTGGTGGTTTCTTTGCAGATGTTTCATTACCCAAACTAGGTGGCATCATCAGTGCTAGGAAGGAGTGAGTTTTGCTTTCCATTTATAGTCTAGTCACTTGTCCTGTTAGTGTTGGGGGGGGGGGTGTCTTAGAAATTCTTTGATTGGGCTGTTTGCTTCTTTGGCAGTTCCTGGATTTAGATATTGTTGACTTGATTGTTGGTCTGATGTTAATCTTGGAGTTTTTCAGGCTTGACACTCTGCTCATCCAGGTGGTGATTGCTGGCGGTATATTTTCGTTCCCTTTTTGGCTTGTTGATTGTCTCTTTGCATAGTCTGCAGATAATTGTTTATGCTTATATGTCTTTTGAGAAAAACCCCACTCCTTCCTAACGCTGATGATGTCCCCGAGTTTTGGCCATGAAATGTCCACCAGAAAACAGCAACCCCAGAGAGCATCAAAGAATCTTCAAGTCAGCCCTGAGCTGCACATTTTCCCCTTGGTTGATATTTCTGACTCTTTAAAACAATCGTTGGCATCTTCCTTCTTTTTTTTAAGGTTCTACCTAATTGGTGGAGGGATCCCTGTCATCGTTTGCGGGATAACGGCTGCTGCAAATATCAGAAATTATGGGAGCAAGCCTCACTCATCCTAGTGAGTATTGACTTACTGACTTAGTGGGGGGGGGGGGCTGTGGACAACCTGCTTCTGCCTGATCTGAAGCAGCTGTAAAGGCTTGGTTACAGGCTGCCTGGCCTGTGCCTTTCTTAAGATTGTTCTTTTTTTCCTTGCAGCTGTTGGATGGCATGGGAACCAAGTTTGGGAGCTTTTTATGGACCTGCTAGCTTCATTATTTTTGTAAACTGCATGTATTTCCTCAGCATATTTATACAACTGAAAAGGCACCCTGAACGTAAATTTGAGCTGAAGGAACCCAACGAAGAGCAGCAGCGCCTGGCCGTCAACGAGCACGGCAGCCTGAACAATCAAGATTCTCTGTCCGTGTCGCTGATTTCTACCGTAGCTTTGGAAAATGAGCATAGCTTCCACACGCAACTTCGCGGCGTGAGCCTCACCTTGTTCCTTTATGTGGCTCTGTGGGCTTTGGGGGCCCTCTCGGTTGCTTCCTCTCCCCCTTTGGATTTAGTCTTCAGCTGCTTTTTTGGAGCCCTGTCTTTGTGCCTTAGCAGTTTTTTAATAACCCATCACGGTGTTAATAGAGAAGATGTCCGGCATTCTTGGTTGATGTCCTTCTGCCCCGGAAGGAGCGCCTATTCGGTACAGGTCAATGTTCAGCCTCCTTCTGGCCCAGGTGGCCCAAAGGGAGATCCTGCCAAGTGCATCAACAGCAGTGCAGAGTCGTCATGCACGAACAAGAGTGCATCAAGTTTAAAAAACTCCTTGCAGGGTTGCAAATTAACCAATATCCAGGTTGCAGCGGCCCAATGTCCCCTGAGCCTGGTGGCCCCCAGCCCTGGCCCTCCTCCTCCTCCTCCTCTTGACAACAGTCTTACCGAGCACTCGGTAGACAACGAGATCAAGATGCACGTGGCCCCTTTGGAGATGCCTTTGCGGACCAATGGGCACCCCGGACGCCACCACAAAAACCGAAGCAAAGGGCATCGTGCCAGCAGGCTGACTGTCTTACGGGAATACGCATACGATGTCCCCACCAGCGTGGAAGGAAGTGTCCAAAACGGCTTAATTAAGACACGTCAAACTACAGCTGAAGGGCATTCAAGGACCCGGAGAGCTTACCTGGCCTACCGGGAACGCCAGTATAACCAGTGCCAACTGGACAGCAGCGACACTTATAGCACTCTTCAAAAAGGGCACCAGAACACTGATAAAGCGGCGCCTCCCACTTTTAAAAAAGACCCACTGAGGAAGTCCATCACGGTCGAGCTGGAAGGGCAGCAGAAATCCTATGGCTTAAATTTAGCAGTCCAGAATGGACCTCTGAAAAGCAGTGCCCAGGATGGGACATTTCTGAGTGCTGACAGCACTGGAAATATCAGGACTGGCTTATGGAAGCATGAAACTACTGTGTAGTGCTACTGAACATCCCTAAAAGGGTTTTAAAAAGTTTTAATTTGTTCCCTGCTCCAAATCATTTTTTTGTGGTTGGCTCGTGAAGATATTTTAAGTGCGAGGGCCCTAAGGAAGGTGGGTCTGCCATTGGATCTGTTTTTAGAAAGTACGTCGGTGACAATTTTTACAATTTACATTTTGTTCTGCTATTACCATCCATTTTGGGATACCAAACTTGGATAGTTAAATTCTTTTTTTCTTTCCATGTAAGATCGTTCTTTGATACGTCCAATACATTTCATTTTTGTATTTAATTGTGTAAAATAAATAACTTGTTTTAAACTTCTGCTACATACCAAATGTGGTTATAGGGCTTGCGTCTTTCCCCATTCAGGCCATAAACTGGCTGGCTAACTGTGCATGGGATTTATTCTCGGGATCCGATACCCTCTGTACCCCAACTGTGCAGTGTGCTGTCTAGCCAAAGTCCAAGCCCTCTGATAGCTTAAAGTAATGTGGAGTTTTTAGGTGTTTAAAAGACCTGGACATGCCTTGATAGGTTATTTATCAAGAAAATGTTACATTCAATGTTGGACACCCATCAACAAGAGAAGAGAGCAGCCAGCCTCTGGATTTAACCAAGTTTTATGCACACGCTCACACACAAGCATCCCCCACACATCCACATAGATGTTCATTATGTGAAGAACAGGATTGATTGACTGACTTATTGATTGGATGTCATCAAGTCAATGTCAAGTTTTAGCAAGCACTTAGATCAATTTTTCTGCAAGATGATCTCACTCCCACTTGGTTCTACTGGTTTCCCAATGGGTTACATTGCCCTGTAATTATATCCAGACTCTGACCACTTGCCATCCACTTGCTTGTCTCCTATCTTCCCTGTAACGCAGAGTCAAAAGTAGCTCTTTGGACTCCAACTCACAATTAGGCTAAAAGAAACTAGTCAGTTTGCAATCAAAACAGCCCGGATGACTCAGTGGTTAGAATACAAGATTGCAGGGAAATATTCTTGACACATTAATATCTACCCTATTTCCCCGAAAATATCACCTACCCTGAAAGTAAGTCCCAGCTTGATTTTTACATGTGTGTTCAATATAAGCTCTATCCCCAAAACAAGCCCTAATTTAGATCCTGCCCACTCCAGAGTGGATGGATAAAAATTAAGCTGGGGTGGTGGTGGTTGGAGCTGCCTACTACTTACCTTTGGATGGTTGTAGCCAGGCCTCACACACCCTGACACCTGCCTTCCCAGCACATTTCTTCTGCAACCAAGAAGGCTGGCCAGGCTTTCCTGAAGGCCTCTGTAGCACAAAGCTCTGGATCGATCCAGAGCTCTCTTATCTGCTGCGGAGGGCTTCAGGAAAGCCTTGCTGGTCGCAGAAGAAGTAGTTCCTGAAGGCCTCTGACAGCGAAAAGGAGGCCAGGGGCGATGCGCACATGTGAGGTTAGTGGATGACATCCCCTGAAAATAAGACCTGGTGCCTTTTTGGTGGCAAAAAATAAGGGTCTTATTTTTTAGGAAACACGGTAATGTTAGATATATTTGAATATTTTAATATTCTAGTCAACCAGTCCTGACATCAACTTCCCATTAAAAAAAAAACAAAATTGCACGCACACACGCACACAAAAAAAAACCTCCCAAAATGTAGGGATTGGGACACCCAGTTCCTCCCCAAAGAGGGAATGACCGGGAAATGAAAGCCTGTTCCCTCTCCTTGGTCTGCTGTGCTGCCTAACAAGGCTGGAGAGGGGCAGAGCAGAAGCCAGAAAATGGGAACCCTCCATCTGCGCTGTGCCCGGAGGAGGAGCTCCGACTGCCCTTTCTTGCCTCGGCCAGCAGGGCAGAAGACTTTGTGCTTCAGAGGTTTCCTCCATCATTTATCCAAATGGCTTCTTTAGAATCAGCTTTGCCCATTCGGTTCCTGATCCCAGCTTGAATTCTTTTTCTTGCAAAACATTATCTTTTCCCAGGAGGGGAAATGCAGATTGTGCATCCATGAAAGTTCGAGCTGTTCTTTAAAACAATTGTGGCATCTTATTTATTTACCTATCAAGCCCATTTTATATTTATGCTCTGGGAAATACAGAAAGTGCACCACACAGCTGTGGTCTCCAATTTGTTTCAGGAACTTCAAGCTGCTGTGAAGGTTGCTGGGACCACAACTTGATCTATGCTACCATGTCATTTTCCTAGGAGTTGTGTGGTCAATGCTGCCGCACCCCGGAGTGTGTGGCTGTTGTTGTTTTTAATTTACCAGCTCAGCCTGCAGTTCCGGGATCGCTTAGTGATGTCATATCCCAGTATTAACTCAGCTTAATCCTAACCCTGCTTAGCTCCTGAGCCCAGATAAGCCGCTTGTGGTTTGAACATGCCTCCTTGTACTTCATTAATAAGCCTGGGATTTGTGGCTCCTAATATGTGTTCCTTTTGTTGTGGAGTGGCTTGCTTTTCTGTTGAGGAACTTCCTTTGAGCAATATCGAAACAACTCTGGATTGATGCCGTTCAAAAGAATGGTGGTGTTTTCCAGTGTTCTTGTTTGACAGCATTTGCCCTTATAATTTATACAGTTTTAAAGGGAAGATTATTCCCCCTTCCTGCAATATTCCGAAAGAGGCATCTGGTATGCAGTGCGGTGCGAGAAATGTTTACAGCTGCGGATAATGCAATGTTTTTGAGGCTCTGCTCAGCTTATAGCATAACTGTTTGCTTTTAATCACATCACTCTCAACTGCATCTTCCTTTCACTGGCATTGTTCAGGCTCTAGATCTGAATCAAACCATAATTTGACATGTTTTGAACAAAACCACGCCCTGGAACCCTTCTGCTGCGTGGGATACTTGATTTTTTTTTTCCCAACGAAGTGAAATTAAATGAAAACATCCTAGAGGCAGAAACCAAATTAGGTTAATGAACCCGTCTGGAAAGAATGTGAAGATAAAGGAGGGAATGAAGCAACTGTCCTAAAGCAGACTAAGATGTATGGGTGTCACCAAATTTATTAAGTAACAAATTATTTTCCAAAGCATCCAAAAGCAAGATGAGAAATAATGGATGGAAATTAACCAAGGAGAGAAGCAATCTTGAATTAAGGAGAAATTTCCTGACAGTGAGAAGAATTAACCAATGGAACAGAAGTTGCCTTCAGAAGTTGTGGCTGCTCCATCACTGGAGGTTTTTAAGAAAAGACTGGAGCAGCCACTTGTCTGGAATATCTCATGATTGAGCAAGGGGTTGGACGAGAAGACCTCCAAGGTCCCTTCCAACTCTTATTCTATTTCTGTGTTCTAACTACATAATATGAAAGAATTTCAGTTTTTCTTCCCTGTTCTGCATATGCATGCTCAGATCAACACATGCCAACAGCCACACCTTCATGTCCTGGATAAGGAATCGGAATAATTGTGGAATGAACTTAAAGAAGGATGTTAAGGATAAATGTGAAAAGAGACAGATCAAGAGACAGAAGCAGCCCAGGTGGCTGTCGAGCAGTGGGATTTGCAAAGGGGAATCTCAACAATTGCAGAGATCTGTTAGAAGGGATAAGAAGCAACATCACAATGAAGACATCAAATATGGAAGCAGGCACCCCAAGAAAATTCCCCACATGGAGGGACAATATTTTCCTCCAGTGTTTCTGTGTTTCAACAGAGACATTCAGAGTAGCCTTATTTCACCAATAATACTGAATAAATGCCCCTGGCGGAGAGGACAATTTTACACCTCCCTGCTGCTTTCAGATGCTAATCCTGCCACAACATACCACAGTTGCCAAGTTTTGCACAGCAGCCCTTAAAATCCTTCAGATCAGGATATGTGCCTCAGATCAACTGTCATGAGAATTTGACTTGTTAGTTCATAATGTTTTATAGTATGAGGTTTAATTAGCCATATATTGTCATTTTGTATATTTTTTTTTATTCCTTTTAATAGAGATTTTAGAGTTTTTATACCTATATGAGATGGAAGTAATTTGCAATGGTTTCCTTCCCCTCCCTCCCTTTCTTTTTTCCTTCCCTCCTTCTCTTCTTTCTTCCCTCCCTCCCTTCTCTGATTTTTGGCCAAAGGCAGCATAGAACTCCAACCAACAGAATCCGATACTGTAGTTTCCCATTAGCTAAAACAGAACATTGGGTGGTCCATTTGCAGTCCTGACGACAACTGTAATTACTTAAATCTGTCAATGTACATCTATAAAGTTTGGAAGTGGAACAAATTCTGAGGAGTGACCTTATGAAAAGGCGGTATTTTTTAAAGCCAAAAAAAAATATCTTATTTTTCCTCCCTCTGCTCCCAAGATCTTTTGCAAGTCTTGTGTTGCCAATGCAGAATATTAGATGAAAACCTCAAAGACTCAAGCTAAGCAGTTGGCTTTTATTTCCAAAAGAATTGCACAGGTGTTATTGCAGGACACGGAAGTGCTTTTCCCATCCCAAATCTTTGTCATCCCCAAGCATAAATTTGTGTCGCACACTTTTTTCAGATAATCTTCAACTCTCTTCAACCCTTTCTGAATAGCTACAGAGAATTGGCTGCTTAGATTGACCTGCTTGGAGCACCCTGGCTTATTCTAGGCTGCCTGATTGTTCTGGATAGTTTTCAACAAAAGCAGCATAGAACATGGAACATAGAAATTTGGAGTTGGAACGGACTTTGGAAGACTATTTCTGCTCAGTGGTTGCCCAGTTTCTTCTTGAAAGAACTTGCAATTTTGCTGAAGAACACTAAAGCTAACAGAATTATTTTCTTGACGGAGACTTTCATGGTCAGCTAAGTCAGATTGCAACCTACAGATTGCTGCTGTTGACCCTGATGATATCCATTCAGTCCATGAAGATTCTTCGCCATCCAGGTCACGGTTGTCCCAAAGATGCTTTTTCAGGAGGCAACTGGACTTTCTTTTTTATTTGAAAGTTTCTCCAAAGATGTTTAGCTATGCACTTTGGGATAAACACTCTTCAAATGGTGCTGGAGTATGAATATATTTGCAGAAAAATTGCAGACTACAGGAACAGTTTCAGTTTGAGGTAGAGAAAACACAGACTCATTCCCACAGCTTGCACCTGTCTCCAACAGTAAAGGGACACAGGGCAGAAAAACATCCTGCAGTCAAGAAGGCTCCACACCCATTTGTACGAAATGACTCCAGAGGACATAGATAAACCTCCAAGTGGCCTCAACGACTCTCTAAAAGGATGCAAATGAACAGCTGTCTACAAGGAGTGTAAATCCTTCCATTCCTCACCATCCAGTCAGAGATGAAGAAGCTTCTTGGATGAGAAGCGAAACGTCTTCCAAGAAAATCAAGGAAGTCCAGATGCCTCTTGAAAAAAGCATATTTCAGTCATGTCTGACTCTTGTTCCCCCCCCCCACACACACACACACTGGGTTGCGTCCCTCTATGTCTTCCAATCTTGCACGGCTTCTTTGAGTTGCTCTATGTTCTGGCAGCTTTGAGGGAGTCCAGCCAACCATCCTGTTTTCTGACCATGTGATGGCTTTACTCTAATGTGTTCTGCACAGTTCAGCAGAACTGTAAACTCTTTCTTAGAAATAAGTTCCTCAATTTAATATTGAAGGAGACACCGCAGAATGAAAAAAGTCCCTTTGGATCTGGTCCATTAAGCAAACTTATAGCAAATTCTGCATTTTTTTGGTTGGTTGGTTTGAAGGAAAATGAAACGGAGATACCCACTTCAAATTGGATGCATTGCAACTGGATGCACATTTGAAATGTAATGCAAGGTAAAATCAAGAGTATTTTTATTTCATGAAGTTATAGGAAGTGGTATTGTGGATTTTGCTTGATCTGCCACAGTTAAGCAATAGATTAAATCAGGTATTGGAGGAGGAAGAGGTGATTTCCCAAAAGAGAGCAGTGAAAAAATACCATTTCTTCCTGGTCACCAGAAGATAGCTTGACTCAACTTTTGTCTCATATTAGATAATCTTTTGAACCATGCAATGATGTAGGATTATAGAGCTATAGATTGTTGATGAATGTTGGCTTTGCATAAAAAAGATCCCATATTTAGCATTTCTAGAAAACAAAGGGGGGGATACTTTTTGTGTCTAATGTTTGTAACAATCTGGTCATTATGATTGAAATGGTCCAACTTGGTATAAGTCATTTTCTTCCTTAGGATCCCTTCTTAATTTATCCCATCTTCTCCCATTCATTTCTGACTCCTGGGGTGAAGTCACTAGGTCAACAAACAACATTCATCAGCTGGGTCATAATCAAACCTATCCCAACCCTCCCAATTCATTAATCTAAAAAAGAAAAATAATAAAACTTGGGATAAGTAGCAAAGCGGCGGCAGGACTTACAACCTGGAGCTCTTTGATCTCCTTTTGTTATTTTTCCCTGCTTTTTTTCCTTGCAAACAGCAACTCAACTGGGGATTAGCAATTTAGATTCCAGTTGGATTTAGTAGCTCTTCCTGGATTGCTTTTCCTTGCAAAGTAGCTGGATGAAGAGGGGTAAGTTGACACTGAGGCAAAACAAGGAATTATGGTGATTTAACACCACAGGAGTGTTCAGTGTGGTTGGCAGGCATTTGGCAAGTTAAACACAATTGTCAAGAGCAACTTCCCCCCTGTGCCTGAAGAGAAAAGTTTGCGATCAGCATGTGCTACCTGCTCTAACATATGCCGGCGAAACATGGACGCTAACCAAACAATCGATAGAAAAGCTATGATGCAAAGAGCCATGCTAGGCATCACAAGACAAGAAAGACCTGCACATAGGTTAGAGAACCAATGAAAGTAGAATAGGATAACAGAGTTGGAAGGGAACTTGGAGGTCTTCTAGCCCAACCCAATCTTTAATTTGTAGCTTGTTTGCATTGTACCCTATGCAAAATGTGCTGAAACTAAACTAAAACCCATGATGGAAAACATTAGATGTACATAATCGGTACCATCTGGTTGGTCAGAAAAACAAAATAATGCAGATTTAAATCCCCAAAGCAGGCTTTGGGGATTGAGAACCATTTAAAAAGGACAACACTTGGATTTATCAGTCAATATTTGGAAATGGCCAATATCTAGGGTGGGTTAATTTTAATTTTATTTTTGGTCAGAGCCTGGAAACAAAGCAGGGCCAGGCCTTGCTAACCTTTGATGAGCAGAGGGCTGCATTCTCGAATAGAAAGTAAAAAAAAAGGACGTTGGAAAAAATGCAAATTGAAATTCACATTCAAAAGGCTGCCTAGGAAATGATTTGAGGTGGGCTTAAAATGGCATAAGTCCAATTTCTCACGTTTGAGTCAGAATAATGTTTCTATGGCAACCTTAATGGACAACATCTGAGAGGCATATGCTCACCTGTTTAATTTTCACCATCTTTCTCTTATGATTGGTCTTTTCAAGAAGGGAAGAGGAACCTCAGTCTCATGCCCTGGGTTTGCACAGCCTTGCACACCCAAAGAAAGACATTTGAATAAGGAGCAGCTATTAAAGTAGGTCTCACCATTTTCAATCTGGTTGATGGCTCAAGGTTCTGGGTTTAGCTTTGCTTACTATAGTTTCTTCCACCTTCACTCTACTCAGGACACCTGGCGAGGAGGAGGAGAAAAAATTAAAAACTGCAAACCTGCTTTCACGGGACTAATCTAAATAGTTGTCTTTGGGCCCCAGAGAGAAAATTAATTCACATTTCAAGTACCATAGAACCCAATACAGTGGACCGTTTCCCAGTGGATTAATTTTCAGAAGGGGGGATGTGAACTCACAAAATATTCCCCTGGTTTGATTATTGTTGAGGATTCTGAGAGTTTAAATCCACCCATCTGGAAATGCTTTCCCTTGAGTTCTGAAAATGAAAAGGATCCAAAACTCTGGGAATATAAATCAAAGAGCCCAGTTAAAAAAAATGGAACTACATCTATATATATATAAAAGTGAAACACCACACTCACGCATCATCACAAAATCTCCAGAACCGTAAAGCCTACAAACTTGAAATTGGTCACATATGTTCCTCTTGGTTTCTAGGGGCTCACTAAGAAAGGATTTTTCCAAATGACCATCAGAGCCATCAGTATTTTCTATATTATTATTATTATTATTATTATTATTATTATTATTATTATTATTATTATTATTAACACGCTCTGATGCTAAGGAGTTCTACTCCCCCTCCCCATCTGGAAAGAAATCTGCTGCAAATGCAAAACACAAGCAGAGGAGTTTCAGTTTCAGTTTCATAGCACCAAGCAGCTTTAGGACAGAGCAGTTGAGCTAAACCACACCCAGGCTCCTTGCTGTCTCCTTCTTACACAGCAAATACTGTTTCAGTTTCCAAACAGCCCTCAACACACACACTGACAGGATGCTAGCCAGATGAATACCAATGGATTCTGGTAGGCAGAAGCAGAATTTCCCCCCCCCCCTTTTATTTTCCTCCCCAAAAACGTGTCCAATCACATAGTTTTGTAGCGAAGCATGGGCATCGAGCTAATTCAATATAAAGACGACTAAACAAATGACAACAACCAGCCTCAGAACTGACAATGAAGATATCAAAGGGGTTGGAAATTGTTTCATTTAATATTTATGCAGTTTTGCATAAATATTAAATTTATGCTAAAAAAATAAGGTTAGTATGTGTGTCGCATGAGCGCAGGAGAAACGTGTTCTGTTGTGTCTGTGTGTCCACAGAGTATTGCCACTCCCAAGTAAGGAGTGATTTTGCGTTCATTTGGGAAGTGGCTGTCTCCTATTATTCTTGGCATTTGAGAATTTGGAATGAGTGCAGAGAAGAGCAACTAAGATGATTAAAAGCCTGGAGAAATTAAAACAAGTGAAGAACTGTTGCAGGAACTGGATATGGCCAGTCTAGAGAAAAGAAGGGCTAAGGGATGACATGATAGGAGTCTTCCAATATTTGAGTGGCACCTACAAAGAAGGGGGGGGGGTGTCAACCTATTTTCCAAAGCACCAGAAGGCAAGATAAGATGGGAACTCATCAAGGAGAGAAGCAACCTAGAACTAAGGAGATATTTCCTAACGGTGAGGATAATCAACTAGTGGAACAGAAGTTGTGGGTGCTTTCAAAAAGAGACTGGATAGCCAGAAATGGTGTCAGAAATGGTGTCAGGTCTCCTGCTTGGGTGGGAAGGGAGTTGGACTGGATGACCTCCAAGGTCCCTATTATTCTATGTTCTGAGTTAACAGCTGAGAGAACCATCCTATCAATCTCCATTCTTTCAGGAGTTTGGAGGGTGAAAATGGTGGCAATGTATTTATTTTCATTTTAAGTCTGAATTTAACGCTTTCAGGTTTACTCTAATTTCTTGATTCTCAGCCACTGGCTGCATCTCACTTTCCTTGACCGATCTAAAAACTATGATTAATATTTGGCCTGGAAACCACTAGAAAAGCCCAGAGGCTAGATTGTGCACTTATTTACACACGCTTTTGCCAAAGAGTGAAACAATAAATGCAGCTGGGTAACATGGGCTTTGGGTGGGAGTTATGAGATTTGTAATCCAAATATCAGGGCATCAGGCTGGGATACATTTGATGGTTGAAAACTCACCCACACAAACCTGGAAGAGCCTGAAACAGATGTTCACCTAATGATAGAATAATTGTATTAATTAATGTGATCTCCAGTCAGACATTAAACAGTTTTTAACTGTAAAGGTATCACTGAACTGAATGCCAAGCTTCCAACAGTGGCTCACACAGAAAGGAAACCCAGATTTAAAGACCCCAGACCAACAATGTTTGTGAGTCAAAGGCTACCTGCAACTAGAAAATTCCAACCTTGATCTTTCCTTCCTTCTCTTATTCTATAACTTATTCTATTTCTATTTGTAATTCTAATTCTATTTCTATTCTAAAGACTGTTTATTGGACCAAGCTTTGAAAAGAATATGGAACAACATTTACAAGTTCCACAATTCCTATTCTCTATCTTGGGTGGGTTTTTAAACTGATTTTATTCTGGCTTCCTGAGATACATGCCCTCTTTTATTTTTAAGCTGGCAGACTTAGGGACAGTAGAAGGTTCATTTTCTTTATCTGGTGCAAGACTTCTCAGCTCCAAGACCCAATGCAGCTGTGAAAGGACAATGACCAATGATTAGAAGTTGTAACACCTTGTTTCCTGACTTCTTCCTTCAATATTGACAAACATGCTGCAGCCAGGCTCAAAGAAATGGGGGTGAAAAAGGAATGAGTCAGTGCCCCAGTGTACTAAGTTTAATTAAAATTGATTTACTTGGCAAAGCCAAAAGTTATGACTTATCAAAGGGTGATTTATTTTTTACAGCAATCTCTTTTGAAGATAAAGTATGTCTCCTGAATTAAGGAGAGGCTGCATTGCAGAAAGAAATTACTGGTGGAAAAAGACTGGGAGGTACAGGTCAATGGGAATTTTTAAACCTTTGACCAAATACACAGTTTTAGATACGTGGAATTGCAAGGCAGTTCAGCTGCCCCTCAAACTCAGCATAGTTGTGATTTGGAGAATGGAGAACTTAGAAAGATAGGATTGGAAGGGGCCTTGGAGGTCTTCTAGTCCAACCCTTGCTCAAGCAGGAGACCTTATCCATTTTCAGACAAACGGTTGTCCAATCTCTTCTTAAATACTTCCAATGATGGAGAATTCATAATTTCTGGAGGCAAGTCATTCCACTGATGAATTGTTCCCACTGTTGGGTAACTTCTCCTTACTTCTAGGTTGCTTCCCCCCTTGAAGAGTTTCCATTCCTTTGCTTCTTGTTCTGCCTTCAGGGGCTTTGGAGGATAGCTTGACACCCTCCTCTTTTTGTGACAACCCCCCCCCCCCAA
>BHFT01001828.1:21565-39330 GCA_004320025.1 Laticauda laticaudata
ACCCCCCCCCCCCAAATATAGGAAGACTGCTGTCATGTTGCCTCTGGTCGTTTTTTCATTAATCTAGCCATACCCTGCAACCATCCTTCATATGCTTTGGCCTCCAGTCCCCTATTCATCTTTGTTGCTCTTCTCTGCACTCCTTCCAGAGTCTCAACATCTTTTCCATATTGTGGTGATCAAAGCTGGAAGCAGCAACAGAATAACAGAGTTGGAAGGGACCATGAAGGTCTTCTAATCCACCCACCTTGCTCAAGCAGGAGACCCCAGACAACTTCAGACAAATACCTATCCAGTCTCTTTTTGAAAACCTCCATTGATGGAGCTCTCACAACTTCCATAAGTAAGCTGCAAAAACAAATAGCCTGCAAATCACATGTGAAGGATGCCACCCATACTTCTGTTACTTCTGTTATGTTTCACTTCTGGATTCCCATATTCCTAAAATCTCAACCAGCCACAGCTTCAGAATAGTGCAGGAAGCAAATTCAATCCCTGACAGTTGTTACTTTCCACACACCACATTCCATGCTTTCTCCATGCTGAAGTTTTGAAATGGTCTACCTCCTTTGTGCAAAATGTTGCCGTTCTACCAAAAAGAACTTAGGTGCTGGGCACCTAAGAGTTGCTGTTGACAATTGACAGGGACTCTACATAATTTTGAAGCCACCTCTAGAAGTTTAGTGAAGAAAAGGACTAGGGGGAGACACGATAGCAATCTTCCAATATCTCAGGGGTTGCCCCAAAGCAGTGGGGGTCAACTTATTTTCCAAAGCACCAGAAGCAAGACAAGAAACAATGGGTAGAAACTAACCAAGGAGAGAAGCAACCTGGAATTAAGGAGAAACTTCCTAACAGTTGGGACAATCAACCAGTGGAAGACCTTGCTTCCAGAAGTTGGATGCTCCAACACTGGAAGTTTTTAAGAAGAGATTGAACAACCATCTGTCTGGAATGGCATCGGGCTTCCTGCTGAGCATGGGGGTGGACTGGAGGATCTCCAAGGTCCCTTCCAACTCTGTTATTCTATTCTGTTAAGTGCAGCCTATAGGTTATGTCTGCAGGCCCCCCATAACCATGTTAGATCCAGTTAACCGAGTTGCCTGTTGGTAGGATATAGGCTGTATTTACTGAATCACATTTTAAGCTAATCCAACTTTTGGAGGTTCCCATTACATACTGAACCCAAAGAGGAGCTCATAGGACAGCCTAAGCTACAGCCAGAGAATTCACTTTGTGGTTGAATCAATAATGAGAAATCCACCTAGGCCAAGGTTTCTCAACTGTTGCAACTTGGTCAAAGCCAGGTTTTTCTTTAAAAAAAAAAAAACACCTCTCTCTCTTCCAACAAAGATGTCTGCTGGAGTTTGGGCTTAAGAAAGACCTTAGGGAAGGCAAAATTTAAATTCCAGAAGGCAATCATGGCAAACCATTCCTACGATGGTGCACGGAATGAGTCCACAAAATCACTACAAAAATAAGACATCCTAGATCTGAATGAATGAAATATTCTTATTAAATACTTTGTTCATTTACATTAGTGAATTGTGCTGACAACAAATCACACAAAAATTATCAGTAGAAACAAATTTAGGACAACCATGAGGGCTGATTGGAGTTACACTCCAATATTAAAGTGGAAAGAAACCACTACCAGGGTTTACAGGTTTGTATTACTCTTGATTGTAATGTTCTAAACAAGTCAAAATGAGCTCCTCCCTAGTAGTTGTCTGGTCTCCACTTCCTGTATGACTTCCCTACAATGGCCTGGGTATGCTCCTGATGAGGTGGCAGATAGTCTCTCCTGAGGGATTCTCCCCCCACACCTGGACTAGCCACCCCCAAACTCCTTCACAGTCTGTGTGCAACGTGGCGTTGGTGGATAGAGCAAGACATGATGTCCAGATGTGCTTCAATTGGATTCAGTCTGGGGAATGGGAAGGCCAGTCCATAGCATCAATGCCTCCGTCTTGCAGGAAACTGCTGACACCGGCCACATGAGTCTAGCAATGCCTTGCATTAGGAGGAGCCCAGGGCCCAACAGCATTATGTCTCACAAGGGGTCTGAGGATCTCGATCTGTGTACCTAATGGCAGTCAGGTCTCTGACAGCACATAGAGGGCTGTGCAGCCCCTAAAGAATGTCCACCCACACTATTACTGACCCATTGCCAAACCGGTGATGCGGAGGATGTTGCATCAGCAGAACATTCTCCACGGTGCTCCAGACCCTGTCACAGTGCTATTTCTGACCGTTTGAGCGAGCCACATGTACATTTGTGGCCTGCTAGAGATCATTTTGCAGGCTGTGGCAGTGCTCCTCCTGTTCCTCCTTGCACAAAAGCGCAGGTAGCAGTCCTGATGCTGGGTTGTTTGCTCTCCTACGGCCTCCTCCACGTCTCCTGATGTACTGGCCTGTCTCCTGGTAGTACCTCCATACTCTGACACTTTCGCTGACCAGACAACAGCAAACCTTTTGCCACAGCACGCATTGATGTGCCATCCGTAATCACTATCGCTACCCTGAGCCTTGTGTGGTGTGTTAGACTCCATCCTGCATATGAAGTTAGCACCGCCAGCCATCAAAAGTTGACCAAACCATCAGCACAGAGCATAGGAACTGAGAAGTGGTCTGTGTCACCACCTGCAGAACCCTCCTTTATTGGGATGTCTTGCTAACTGCTATGCTTTTCCACCTGTTGTCTATTCCATTTGCACAACAGCATGTGAAATATTGGCCCAACAGTGTTGCTACTTAAGTGGACAGTTTGATTTCACAGAAGTGTGATTGATTTGGAGTTACATTGTGTTGTTTAAGTGTTCCCTTTATTATTATTTTTTGAGCAGTGTAGATATCAAAATTTAAACATTTATGAAAGCTGCTCAGCATCTAAAGGCTGGCACAGGCTATAAAATCCTAAAACAATATATAAAATACATATCCTCTCTTCAAAACAGATGGGGTGCTTCTTAAAATGGGACACAAGGAAAGAGATTATTAAACTTTCATCCCACTTGGGTCAAGAGTAGCGTCAGGCGGAAAGTACAGGCTCACAAAAACAAACCCTCCTAATTAAGGAATTGAGCTTTGTCAAAGAAATCTCTCAAATTACTATGTTAATATGAGTCGAAAGGGCCCCCACAATAATGAAGCTCAGCCTTCATTACACTGGACAGAATTAGAAATGAGTTCAAAAGGGAGGGTAACATAAATGATTGAAACATTAGCTGAACGAGGCTCCGAAAGGCAGAGTTGTTTATTCCGGCTTAAAGGTCTAATTTTAGTTTCAACTGTCTTGCAGCTAAATTGCTCTCTGGACTCAAGATCGGTGGAAGCATCCCATTTGAGGGGCATTTCCCCCCATTCTCGGGGGGGGGGAGGGAAGGAAAAGCATTTTGCACTCTGCTGAGATGTCCCTTTCTCCCTTCCCCACCCTGAGTTTCTCTGCCCTATATTTTCAAACAAGATAATTCCCAGGAGTTGACAAGGCTCTTCTTTTATGTTCTCCGAGTTGCCAAGTTCATGTGAACTTTTATTCAGAACTAGCTCTATATCCATGTTTCAGTACGAAACTATGTTGTGGGGCTTAGTTTTTGGGTCGGAAAATAAGGGGGAAAAACTCTGCCTCTGCCTACCAGCATCCATCAATATTCATCTGGCTAGCGTCCTGCCAGTGTGAGAGAGAGTGGAGGACTGTTTGGAAACGGAAAGAGTATTTGCTGGGTGAGCAAGGAGACAGCAAGGAGCCTGGGCATGGCTTCGCTCAACTGTTCAGTACTAAAGCTGCTTGCTGCTGCTCTGAAACTGAAACTAAAACTGAAACTCCTCCCCTCGGCTTTTGTTTTGCCTTTGGAAGAGATTTCTTTTCAGGTGGGGAGGGAGAGTGGAACTCCTTAGCATCAGAGTGTGTTAATAATAATAATATAGGAAATACTAATGCTCTGATGGCCATTTGGAAGAATCCATTCTTAGTGAGCCCCTAGAAGCCAAGAGGAACATATGTGCAAGATTTCAAGTTTGTAGGCTTTTCAGTACTGGAGATTTTGTGATGATGCATGAGGGGTATTTCGTTTTTATACAGAGATAAAGAAGGGATGTGCATCTTGCATCTTGCCATCAAATGCCAGAGCTCGGGATTTTACATGTTTGAGATGGGATGACCTCATTATTGATTGCTGCTTAGAATAAATGAGGAGCCATGGCAAACAGAGTTGCCGTATAACTTATTTTTCTCTAGCTCTTTACAAATGTTTCCTTTAGTTCAGAAAGGAATTGCAGCAACTGGATGGATATATATATTTTAATTCGACTGTACTAGTTAAGTCTCTCTCCAGCTAGATTCCTTGAATGAAAACTCTTAGTTATACATCATACAATTTTTTTTTCTTTATCTCCTACCCAGTCTGACAGTATAAGGAGTTTTATTCCCAGAAAGTGTACTGAAATAACACTGTAACTTAACAGGAGTCAGCAACCAAAGAATATTCAAGAATATTGAGGAGTGTAACCAGGACAACAAAAATTATTTAAGGAAACAATGCAATGAAGAAAGATTTAAGGCCCATTCTGCCCAATGGTTGAAGGAAGGAAGGAAGGAAGGAAGGAAGGAAGGAAGGAAGGAAGGAAGGAAGGAAGGAAGGAAGGAAGGAAGGAAGGTGAGGTCAAGCAATCCAAACGGATCCCCGTGTTGCAGCTCAGAATAACTTTCAAAATGGATACCACATTTTTGTTGTAAGCCTACTTCCAAATAGAAAGACAATTGCCACCTTAAAATGTTCAGGAGCAAGACATGCAAAAATGTTGCACTATTGGGACAAAATTGTGCTGGGAAAACCCTGCTTTTGGCAGTCGTGATTGCTGACCTATTTATAAGTGCTGAGATACTGAATGCCATGGCTTTTTTTTTTTTTTTTTAAANATAAGTGCTGAGATACTGAATGCCATGGTTTTTTTTTTTTTTTTTTAAAGAGCAGTAACTTGTGTAGTTGTATCCAACCCATCTTGCCTTTTGACCCACACATCCCCTTGTGGGGATGTAATTCATTTTTGGCAAAATGATGAAATCAGCACAGTGCTTCAGAAATGAGATTAAAACAACAGAAACAAGAAAAAGGAACCTGACTTAAGATAAGGTTGGGTGGGTGTGTCTCTCTCTCTCTCTGCCCAGGAATTGCAAGAAGGTTCTTCTAGAACCTGGATCATACTTTACATATACATTTTCTTCCAGGTTGAAAACTGCCTGATCAAACATTTAAAATATGAGAACACTTAGGAACACTAAAAAAAATTATGTTCCTCTTTGGATACAAGCCCAACTAACTCCTATTCTTGGCCCTCATTCTTGTAGGTTCCAGTCAAGCCATTCTAGAGCCTTATTTGCCCCCCTCCCAAATAAGGATAAATGTTTTCTGTAAATCAGTAAATCATGCAGTCACAGTCATCATTAATGCCCCATGTTTTAGCACTTGCTTGTTAATTAAACAAGAAAAACAAATGAACAGTATTAATTAAATATTAACAAATGTTGTTATTAATTGTTTGCTTGTCCTCACAGTATCAGAGGAGAAACTCTTTATTTATGCCAGTAGCTAAGCAAGGTCAGAATTGGGTAACTGCCAAGCATCATGGAAATCAGAGATCCAGGCAGTTTAAATGAATATCAAGATTTATTGCAGGCTTAAGAGCTCTGCAAAAATCTGACCAACTGACAGCCAAGGGAAATGAGTGGGAGATAAGGAAGGCTTTTGAGGTGGGCTGGACTTCGATCTCTTGTGGGTGCGTAGGGACTCGAGACTGATGATACATTAGGCCCCTCCTCCTTTGGGCTCAGCCTGGTCATCTCTTACAGTAAATTTGGAATGAAAAAGGCCTGAAACCTTCCAGAGCTGTAGGTTTGTTAATTAAATAATACTAAGGAACCAATTTGGTGTAGTAGTTAAGGCAAGTGACCCCAAACTTGGAAACTTTAAGACTTGTGGACAGCATAGCTGGCTGGAGAATTCTGGGAGTTGAAATCCACAAGCCTTAAAGTTGCCAAGTTTGGAAACCTCTGCAGTAAATGATGGGAAAGTGTTGATTTTGGAACAAAATGTGATTGAGGAGATGTTTTAAAATACCCTGGGAAAAGACATGCTTGCAACCTTCCAAAATTTGAATCTCTAAGTTTCTCTTTGCTTGCTGAGAGTCCACTTCTCACTTCCTGAAGATTCAGGTGGGACTAAACAGTGAACAGAACAGCTGTTGTCATCTCTCTTTTTTTTAATCCACAGCATTATTAACATTAAAATTTAAAGATCTGCAGAAAGTCTTGTTTTGAGAAATCCAGTCCCATCCCTTTTCTGACATCCTTTCCTTCAGCTTCTTAAAATTCTCTGATGGAAACAGTGAGGGCAAATGGTTAACGAAGAGAGCTTGATGAATGCTTGGCACATTTTTGAAAGAAATTTGTCCATAACATCTCCTCTTCATACAGAAAGGGATGTTTGGAAATGAACTGGAAGACATATTCCCTTTCCTCAAAGTAATTGCATTCACACCATGAATCCTAACTAGGGCATGCAAAACCTTTACCAGACCAATCCTTGAATACAGCTTGTCTGCCTGGAACCCACACTATCAACGGGTTCAGAGGTATCTCTCAAGAAAAGTTCTCCATTCCTCCACTCACAACAGAATTCCCAATGCCTCCAGGCTCAAAATTTTGGGCCTGGACAATCTGGGACTGCACCGCGTGCAGTCCTATCTAAGTGCAGTACACAAAACTGTCTGCTGCAACATCTTGCCTGTCAACGATGTCTTCAAATTCAACCACAATAATACATAGGCAAACAACCAACAAAAACTCAAGGTGAACCCACTCCAAACTTGATTGCAGAAAATATAACTTCAGCCTTACCTGACTCCATTGTTACAGCCTCAACCCCTCACAGCTTCAACCACAGAGAATAAACTCCTGCCAAAACCTACAACTCAAGAGCTACGAATCTATTTCAAATATATTTTTCTATTTGGATCACAAACCAATTTTGCATATCTTGAAGTTGGTCTTTGGAGTGGGTGGAACTTTAACAATGACATAACATTTGGGGAATTGGTCAATCAAGTGTCACTGAGGAAGCCATTCCATAGTATCACGATGGACTTCTACAGAGAAGGCCTCCAGCTTTAGCTCCTCTGATGTCCCAGGAGGATGGACAACCAAGAATGCTTCTCTTCTCTGTATGATTTTAGAGGAGAAAGTGTGCAGAAATGGGTACACTTGCTGAAATATTATGCAAAAGCTCATCTTATGGAAGGCTGCTTTAAAAGTGTGTGTATGCGAGAAAATTGGTAAAGGAAAAAAAAATTGGTAAGTTTTGCTATCGAGATATTTTTTCCCCTTTAAAGAAGTGAACTGGATCCTAAAATGAGAGAGAAGGAGGAAGACAAAGGAAACAGGGAGGAAAGGAAGGAGAGAGGGACAAAACTGGCTGATGGGCTAATCCTTCAGAGTTGGGAAGAAGAATAAAAAGAACATTGGAGTTCTTAACATTGTGAGTTTGCGATCATCACACCACTTCTGTCTGCTGGAGACAGGAAGGGAAAGGCCATGGCTAAATGAAGACATGGAATATTCTGGGTAAAGACAGCAAAAAAACGACAACAACCCAACTCTGCAGCACAAAATCCTGTGAGAGTTTGTTCCAAATGTCATAACTTCTGTTCCCAAGTATTGAAGCTTCACGACTCTACCGAGCGTTTTTTAAAAGTGGCAAAGCAGCTGGTATTAAGAAGCCTATTTATAATACACGGACATATGTCCTTCTCCAATAAGCATACGGTGTTGATGAAAATGCTATTAAAATGCTTTAAACGATCCCAAGGAAGAGAAAGATGGTGAAGCAGAGAAAGAACATGGAATTCAGAGTAGATTAACTGGGGAAATAAAACCTTCTTGTGAGAACTGAAGTGAAATAGAGATAGGGGAGAAAATTGCCTGGTAATAATCATGAGAATAGCAGGAAATAGCCGGACCGAATCCAAGGGACGCAGGTGGCTCTTTTCTCGAAGGTGAGGTTCTTAATACAGCAAATGAGAAGCCTAATAAGGATGTTCAACATTGCATGAGATTTGACAGTTGAATAAATAAAAATAGCCTGCGCTTCACAATTACGTCAATGCTTAAAGCTGAGATGATCCCTGGAATAAACACTCTTCTTTGTGGGTTTCCTGTATGTTTCACTGTTATATGAAGAAGATCTCTATCTCTCAGACTCTCTATTTCTGTCTGTCTGTCTATCTGGCTACGCATCCATCCAACCATCCATCCATCCATCCATCCATCCATCCATCCATCCATCCATCCGCCTGCCTATCTATCTATCTATCTATCTATCTATCTATCTATCTATCTATCTATCTATCTATCTATCTATCTATTTATCTATCTAACTATATTGAATGATAACATACATCACGTTGCAATTCTATGGCTCCATATTATGGTGATTTTATTATGATTTTATCTTAATTTAACATTTTATCTCCTATATTGTAGAATCATCCACATTCTCCCTCCCTCCCTGTCTCACACTCCCTTCCTCTCTCTTTCTCTCCCTCCCCCACCTCCTCCTCCCTCTCCCACTCTCTCTCCCTCTCTCTCCCACTCTCTCTCCCTCTCTCTCCCTCTGTCTCTCCCTCCTTCTCCCTCTTTCCTCCTCCCTCACTCTTCCATTTTCTCTTCCTCCCTCCCTCCCTCTCTCCCCCCTCTGTCCCCCTCTCTCTNACCCCCCTCTCTCTTTCCCCCCTCTCTCTCTCCCTCCCGCCCTCTCTCTCTCCCCCCCTCTCTCCCATCTATGAACCTACCCACCATCCTAAGGGAGATTTCACAATTCAAAGAAAGGGCCTTAAATCATGCTTTTTTCAGCTGAGATATGAATCCAGTAGATGTGGAGCAATTCAAAGATTGCTTCATTTCTAATAATGAAGCCTGGTTTCTTTTATCTTGGCACATCTTCCAAACCTTCTTCGTTTATGGAAATTCCTTTGAGGTGGTAGATTTTATTATTGCTGCTGTTTTTTGAAAAGAGAAGCTTCTTCTTGAGAAGAACAAGGCAACTTATTTTTCCAGGTGAAATCTTGCCACAGATTAAATATATAAGAGGCTGTATCAAAATGAGCTTATTATTCATGCTGAATTCTTCATCCTTCTCTTTCTATGCACAGGGCCCTGGTTTTGTCCCGTGGGCCTCTAAGTGAGCTGGAGAAGGAGAGCCTATGGCCTCATTAGGAGGCAATTTCTCATTCCTGTGCGCCAGCCTGGCACAAACTCACAAAGCTAATTTCAGTTTTTATTTTGTACATAAATTCAGATAAAGACAATAGGTGAAGAAGTGGCACAGTTCTGTGCATGTTTAAAGCAGTGTATGGGGACTGTCTTACCCTCACGGTTTTCTGAAAAGAATCAAAGCAGATATGCTACCGTGGCATATCTGTGGAAAATATACATACATACATACATACATACATACATACATACATACATACATACATACATATGGTGGGTTTCTATCAGTTCTATCCACCTCTGTAGAACCAGTAGCTCTGAAGAGCAGCAGACATAGGAACGGTTCTATATCTGCTGATGTTTTTGCCCACCTGGGCTTTTACCTGACCTTTATTTCCTGATTCTTTTAACTTCAGCTGCCGTGCGAGGCACAGCTGCAGTTAAAAAAGCAGGAAAAGAAGGCTTTTTGAAAGGCTATTTCTCTGCTTGCAGCATGCTAATGACGATTTACAGACACACAGCCTGGCAGCGAGCAGGGAAGCACATCATAAATCACCAAACATTGTAAATGACCAAACTGGAAGTTAACCCTGTCGGATCCCATCCCTGTATATGTATATGTGTGTATATATATGTGTGTGTGTGCGTGTGCATGTGCGTGTATGTATGTATATGTATACATAAACATTGGTATGTATTCAGGGGTGGGCTTCAAAAAGTTTAGCAACTGGTTCTCTGCCTGGTTGCTGGGTGGGTGTAGCCATGGTGGGTGTGGCTTAGTCGGCCTCCTGAACCATGGTGAGGGGGCATTTTCACTCTCCCCAGGCTCCAGAGGCTTTTCTCGAGCCTCCAGGAGGGCGAAAGTGGCCTCTCCAGACTCTGGAGGGTTTCTGGAGGCTGGAAATGGGCCCATTTCTAGCCCTCCAAAGCCTCTGGGAGGCCTATTCTTTGCCTTCCCAAGCCTCCATGTGGGCTGTGCACTTACCTGGGATCCAAAATGGGCCACATGGGACTCCTGGGAGGGGCAGGGTGGGATGGGCAAGGCCAGCAAGGGGTAGGATTTGCCAGTTCATAAAATTAATAACCGGTTCTCTCGAACCAGGACAAACCATTAGCAGCCCATTTCTGTATGTATTATTCTGTATGTATTATTTACATGTCTGAGAGCATGGGTGCATCTTTCAACTATATTTTGTTGATATTAGTGGCTGAGAATCCACATCACCTGCAGCATCCACAACCCATGGCTTACTAATCAGAAGAGATGGTTCAAAAGCACATTTTCCAACCAAATGAAGAAACCACATTGTGATTTAGCACAATGGAGTAAGTCAATCAACCTGGATTTACAAATGAAAGAAGAAACAGGGAGGCTCGGTGTTAGCAAGGCCACAGAGCTGCATTTATGCCAGATGAACTAATACACTACACCAATATCTGATAATTAAAATGCTAAGATTTAAAAAATAATATGCTTACAGCAAGATAGTTTTATGGCAGAATTGCAATCCTGGAGCTCTGGGTTTTTTGGCATCAAAGAGCTGTTCTTCTGGGCTTGAAGTTCATTCCTAGATCAGAATGATGTTGTGTCCCAGCCATATGCTGAAGCACGTTTGGTTGTTTTTAGAGCTGTCCTGCTCAACAGTTCTTTTTATCACTTATATTTCCCCATAAAGGTAACTTGTATCATTTCCTGCCGAAAGAATCATTCCAGTTTTTCACCTCCTTCAATTCCACCTACTCTTTTTTTCCCCAGGCTACAAAAAAGGTGTTTCTTTTTTTGTTTATTTATCACTCTGTCAAAGCCTTTTAACTATCTCAGGCTTCTGGGAAGTGCAGCTAGCTTCATCTATGTAGAGGGAAAATAAATCCTTTAAGCCTAGATATCTGTTTCCTTCTTCATCATTGAGCAGCTCTGTTTATCTGGAAGCTGTTTGGTGCACACGGTTGTCTTCGACCAAATCAACTACACAATATTGATACAACCCTACAACCCCTTTCTGCTGTCTTTTTCATCTTCCCTCCCATGTACTTTAGAAATAATCTGTGCACTTGGTTGATTTCCAGACATCTCAAGGTAGCCAGATATTATTGACAGTTTTGAATTTTGGTGTTGGAGAAGTGCCTTGAGAATAACCGTGGACAACCAGGAAAAGAAATCAGTGGATCATTGGACAAATCAACCTAGAGTTTCTTGCTTGAGGCTCAACTGACTAAGCCAAACAGTCAAAATTCAAGGAATATATCCCACTCAATAAGAACTCCAAAGCATATTCCTCTAAGAACATTTTATTTGAATGTATCAAATTGGCATTTTCTTGGTGGAAAACCAGCTCTAAGTTCCTGCTGGTTTTACACCCAATTAAAAGAAAAACTTTATCATTTCCACCCGCCCCCCAAGAATCACCTATCTCATGGTCCAATCAGCATCCAGCCCAATTGCTAGGCGACCTCAGTCTCCACCTTTCAAACACTTGCACCAACGTCCTTGATTCCCAGGATGGGAACCAGGAACGTTGCATTCATTGTGACATTCTTTGACATCAGTTAACAAAGTGCAAATTGTGTTGCATGTTAACACTGCTTTCAGTTTATAGGCCTGATATTCCTTTATCTGAAAGGTTTGGCAACAACATTTCGAGCCCTTCTTTTCCTTTTAGCTTTACCTTGACTATATTTAATTCAATAGTGGCCTATATTTTTAATCCTAGTATATATATAAAAAAATCAATAATATTGATTTAGCATCTCTGCTTCTCTTCCCATCTCCTCCATTGGATAAATAGCTTAAAAATCAGAACAGTTTGGATAGCACATGGTAAAGGATGTGCCAAATACACAAAGAATACAGAAAAGGGTTTTTCTAACAAAAGTTATTAAGAAAAGAAATGGATGGAGCATCCACAGGGCATCCAAGAAAAGGCAGCCATCAATATGAATTGCTAAAGTTTTCTCTCCGAACTTGGCTAACTTTGGCTGAACTTCAGAAAGGACATAGAGAGTCAGCTTGGGAGATTCCCAAGAAATCCAGGTCAAAAAATCTGCTCTTAAAATGTTTCAAGTCCAGTCAGTATTGATCTAAAACCCCTGTTTACTATATTCACAGTGAGTATACAGATAACAATACTTTACTATCAACAGTTATCAGGGATTTTCAATTTAACTGCGTAAAATGTGAAGGGTGTGTATTTTTGTTTTATTATAGTTTTTTATGTATAATGTACACTAAAGATGGCATTTAATTTCGTTTGTCATCTGCCCCTCTATAGCTGTCTGGTTTGGCTCTGCAACCCAACAAAACAGACACAGACTTCAGAGAGTAATTAGGACTGCAGAAAAAACAATGGCTACCAACCTGCCTTCCATGGAGGATCTGCATACTGCACAAGTCAAAAAGAGGGCTGTGGAAATACCTACAGACCCCTCACATCCTGGACATAAATTGTTTCAACTCCTACCCTCAAAACGATGCTATAGAGCACTGCACACCAGAACAACTAGACACAAGGAAAGTTTTTCCTCGAAAGCCATCACTCCGCTCAATAAATAATTCCCTCAACACTGTCAAACTATTTACAAAGTCTGCACTACTATTATTATTAATCTTCTCATTACTCCTTATCACCCACCCTCTCCCACTTGTGACTGTATGACTGTAACTTTGTCACTTGTATCCTTATGATTTCCATTGACTGTTTCCGAGTATGATTTGATTGCTTATTGTACCCTATGACGATTATTAAGTGTTACACCTTATGAATCTTGACAAATGCATGTTTTCATTTTATGTACAGTGAGAGCATTTGCACCAAGAAAAATTCCTTGTGTGTCCAATCACACTTGGCCAATAAAGAATTCTATTCTATTCACACACACACCATAGAATTTGGCCCTATTAGTCTAGTTTCGCATTGATGGAAATGAGATTTCATAGTTTTATATTAATGTACCTTTTGAAAAGAGTAGTCTATATGATCCTTTGAGGAGCACTTTGTGGTTATGCTTTAATGGAACACCAAAAGGCTTTACTCACAGTTGCCTAATTCCTGTTCTTTCTTTCCATGTCAATCACAGAAAACCCTTCACATCACAAAGATTATAAATTATATTTCTGCCGTTATTCATCCAGCCAGTCATTTAGTAACTTCCTGCCTCATCTTTCAAGAAATGCTGCCCTCACAGAGTGACTTACAAGGAATTGGAAAGCACATAAGAAATACAACCATTTCATCCTTCATTTAAAATGAGCTGGTTGAGAGCAAAAGAGGCTTAAAATGATTTTTGCATCGTGCATAATCCTAGCAGAGAAAGGAATAAATGCGGCTTTGAGGCAATCTTGAAAACTTGCAGGGATGACCCATGATTGCACATTTTTCTGCGAAATCAATTCCAAGTGATGGACAATCCAGGAGAGAGTCTGTGGCCAGCCCCCACCATCATGAGAGTTCTGATGGACAGGCCCAAAACAGTTCTCTGAAATCTTAGATAGATTTGATTGCTTGATTCATTATGTGCCAGCAAGATTATTGACCCCTTAGCAACCACTGAGATAAATTTGCTTCATGGCCATCTGTCCCTCACCTGGTCTTTCAGATCTTGCAAAGGGGCCTCCATCACCACTATGGCTGAATCCTGCTGGTCTTCCTCTTCTTTTCCCCCCCAGAGAGCTGGGTCTTTGCATAATGTTATTTATAACCCTCTTTTTTTTCTGACAAAGCTATCCACTACTGTTCATTTGTGGCCCAGAACAAAAGAAAGATAAAAGGTGGGAAGTAAATCTAATCTAGTGTGGAAGAAGGTCAACTTCTTCCATCTCTTTGTCCAATTTGTATTCAAGGGGGGGGTTGCTTATAAAACACATCCCAATAAGCTGTTTTCAAAGACTGTCCCACAACTTCTAGTAAACCAGGGAATCTGTTATAAATATGATATCTATTAAGTCGTGTGCAACTCTTGGACATTTATGAGCCAGGTCACTCCACATCTTCTGATCTTGCATAGTTTCTTTGAGTTGTTCCATCTCTTTTGGTGGCCTGGCTTTTTTTTATCTCTAACTCTTCCCAATACAATTGCTTTCTCTGGTGAATTCTCCCTCATGACATGGCCAAAATAACTGAGACACAGTTTTTGTGATTTTGACTTCTGGTGACTTGTTTTCTGTTGTGCACTCCGATACTTGCTTGTTACTCACCTCTGCTGTCCAAGGAATATGCAGGAGCTTTCTCCAGAACAACAGCTCAACACCCAGGGACAAGCTGAGCAATGTGATATATTCAGTACAATACAGTTAGCCCTGTGCAGATCTGTAAATTGGGGAAACAAAACAACCACTTCACTAACACATGGTGCAACATAGGAGAACAAACTCATCAGGACCAGATTCAGAGATCCAACTGCATTTGAAAGACAAAAGACAGCAAAGTCCACATTTTGGACATAAAGGACCTCTAATTTGAAAGAGGGGTCAGAGAAACCATCTAGATCAAAACTGAACATCACTCTATCATCAGAAGGAGAAGGGAGACAACATCATTTACCTCCAGTCTACAACGCAGCTCCTTTCAGCAGTTCCAAGAAAGCTCCACACCCATTTGCACCACTCAGGTGACCCTGAGGACACAGACAAACCTCCAAGTGGCCTCAATGGCTCTCTAAAAAGAATGCAAATGACCAGCAGTCTGCAAGGAATATAAATTCTTCCATTCCCCACCATCCAGTCAGAGCTGGATGAAGAAGCTTTTTGGATGAGAAGCAAAATGTCTTCAAAGAAAAACAAAGAAGCCCAGTTGCCTCTTGAAAAAGCACCTTTGGGACAACCATGGCCTAGATGACAGAGAAATCTCCATAGACATACAACTCAAACAAGTCAATTTTGCTCCTGTCTTTTTTAAGGCCCAGCTTTCACAACCATGGGTAGCTGCAGAGACCATAATAGAGTGGACTAACCTACATTTGGTTGCCAAGTTGATGTCTTTTTCTTTTCCATATTCAGCTCGTGTTCATCATTACAGTTCTCTATAAATAAGTGGGTACTATTGTTGTCCCAGGAGAAGACAATGTTTTGGGTCAACTATTTTTTTTAGATTTGCCCGAGACTCAGGCTGAGAGTTGTCTCTGCTATATGGAGATGATAGTCTTTATTGCTGAGGCAATGAAAAGTTTAGTTGAATGCAAATATGATTTTCCAATCTGGAGAAGGAAGCTAGGGATGATCCCGCTGTCTCTAGACCCATGATGGTGAACCTATGCATGCATGCTAGAGGTGGAACGCAGAGCCATTTGTGCTGGCACGCAAGCCACAGGCAAACTTACCTCACTGTGCATGTGCGTGCCTCACAGCTGATTTTTGGCCAGTTTGAGGCCTTTTTCAGCCTCTCAGAGGTTTGAAAAAGCCTCTGCAGGTTTTGCAGGATGAAAAATAGGCCCATTTTGTCACTTCCTGTAAACACCAGAAGTGATGAAATGGGCCTATTATTCATCCTGCAAAGCCTGCAGAGGCTGAAAAAGGCCTCAAACTGGCCAAAAATCAGCTGTGAGGTACATGGGGTGGGGGGATTATGCATGCATGCACAGGGGGCGTGGGGGGCACACACACTGACTTCTGGGTGCTGGCACATGAGCATGCTAGTGCAAGCGCTTGCACAATTTTTGGCACAGGAGCCAAAAAAAGTTAGCCACCACTGCTCAAGACTAACCTTCCAACCACCCTTCAATTATGGGCCAAGATAGGTGAGCAAGATTTTCTGGTTTAGCATAGATGGTGGTTTCCTTCCCCAGTTTTGATGCCATGTGCATCATATCAGAAGCAGTTTAAGCTGCAACGCACACGCTTACACGTATGCCAGTATCTTAGAGCTATTAATGATGGATTTAGTGACAGGTGATACAAATGGCAGGATAAACCCATCTATTCCACTGGCAAAAAAGTTTCACAATGATTGAGTAATAACTTGTGAAGTCCTGACTTTTCCTGTTTTGTAACCCATGTACACATAGATGGGGGAGCATGTTCCTCTTCAAATACAGTGGTTGGATTACATTATTGGGCTGGAGAGACCATGCCTGAACATGAAATGAAGCAGAGAGCAGTCTTTATACATTTCTAGGTTTCGGGGGGGGGGGGGNGGGGGGGGGGGGGGGGGGGGGGGGGGAGATCATTGATAATGGCCAACACCATGAGGAGCGACAGCACTTAAAATAGAATTCCATGGGTTTGTTTTTGGGATTTTGTGATATAAAATGAGCAAAACTTTTTTGGAGGGAGGTCTTACAATCTCCAACATAATTCACATTAAAAAAAAATACCGGGCAGACTTTCAGTTACATCATTGTGGCTGTAATCTTGATGTTATTTATTTTTTTAAAAAAATTCCACTGCACCTCTGCATCACAAAATCCTCTTCTAACTTTTTGTTTGTTTGTTCTGTTTTCCTGTATTTGAAAAGATGCCAGAAGCAGGATTCAAGGAGGAGGTTCAGTCCGGATTTTGCATTCTTCCGTAAACAGAGAAAATGAGCCTGAGAATTTTGAAGTTCAAGTATGGGACAAATAAAATTAATTCTGCTCCAGTTCGGGATTTGGACCCTGATTGTAAAATGATTTGATAAAGAATGTTATCCTGATTTTAGCCTTTTGCTCCAAGAATAAGCATTAAAAAAAAATGTGACAAGTTTTTTGTGCGAGCAGAATTCTACTACACTTTATAGAAAAATACACACATTATATATACACACACACATACACACTATATCCTTATCCATCCATTCATCTATCTATCCAGACACAGGTTTGTGTGTGTGTAGTCATATTCAAGAATAAACCTTATACAATGCAAACACGCTGTTCATTTTCAAAGTGTATCATTTCCCTTAAAACAAAGGCTTTGAAACAAACATAACAAAAATAAATCATATATTTTGATTCCCTGATCTCCAAGAATATAATTTTCTGATTGATCCTTTTACTTTAAAACAAAATTAATCCTTTTTTTAAAAAATTAAAATGGAAAAACAAAACAAAACAAAAGCATAACAATAAAAAAGGAAAAAAGGTGTATTAAAAAAAAGGAAAAAGTGTGTGTATATGCGTATACATATATACATGCATGCATGCATGCATACATGCATATAGACATATGCAGGTCTTTGCGTGTTCAGGTCTTTTTCCATGTAAAATTGAGAGTATCTTGGCAACGTTTGACAAGGTCCCACTCTTCATCTTCAGGCTTGTGCTTTCGGCTTCGTGCTTGTGCAAGCAAAGCATGATCAGAGCTGCCATCTCTATAAATACTGGTGGGGAGATGTGGTGTTCTGGCTCTGTTGTAAGCAGGCTAGTTGGCTGTTTTGTTATTTCTTGACTGGTTGATGGAATTGATGTTTGCAGATTGGTTGGCTTTTTTGTAAGAACCTGTGTGGCTGAGGTGCTGGCTGTATGTCTATCCACCTCCTGTGTTGTAGCAACCTGGATAATGGGCTGTGTGATGACCTTCTGAGTTCTATTG
>BHFT01001829.1:0-19322 GCA_004320025.1 Laticauda laticaudata
AACCAAATATATATATATATATATATTACTCCAAAGACCCCCAATTTGATTGGTAAGTTTAGAGGAAATTTCATTGTATAAAAGAGCAGGCCATTTTCAAAGAGGGGGTATTTTCAAAATTATAGTCTGAAGTTTATTCTTGTTTCCATGGAAATGACCTTTTCCTATTCTATGGAAATGGAAGTAGTTTTATATATTCTCTTCTTCCGGCTTTATTACACCAGAAAAGCTATATTTCAAAATGCAGCCAGGAATACAGGACATAGCAAAGTAACTCTATGGCCAGGATATTTTAGAACACAAAGATGTTGTCACCTATTGGTAGGTTCCTAAACATATTTGGATTTTTTAAAATAATCATCTGGTTTTGATTAATTATCTTTCAACACCTGAAGATCTGGATAATTATTTTCTAAAGCATAAAACTCAAAAGAGGCCTCCCAAACATAAAAATGGAGATGGACATGCCTCGTATTGTTTTTCATTTTTGCTCCTTCCTTCTCTTAGAATAAAATTAGTCAGTAAACATTATGGATGTTTGCCTGGAACTCTACAGACTGTAATTTCTTCAGGAAGAAATTATATTTCTTTACTACTCAGGTGTCTTTCGCTATGCATGTTATTTTCAGCTACTTCGAGCATTAAATTCTTTAGGCATAAACAGAGAAACTCACCATTACAAATTCCCATGGTAAACTTCTTGTGGTGAAATGTTGCCTCAAATAAAGGCTGTGCTGAGGCTGCTTGATTTTTTTTGTTTAACTAGTTAATTGTAGAACTGTATTTCCCAGCAATTCCCCTCTTCCTGTAGCTAACTGGAACAATAACAAAACCTTGCACTTCAACAATACAACTGCTTCCTAGGAAAAGAATATATTTTGTGATGAGTAGAAATCTGTTCCGTCCGGAAAAACACGAGGTAGACGGGTTCCAACAGTAAAAGTCTTTATTTCAACAGTTAAGTGAAAACGGAACAGTTTGGCTCTTGCCGCGGCAGCCTTTATATACGGCTTGCTGCCGGTTGTTTGAGCAATGATGGTTATTGGTTTTGACGCTTTGCAGCTCTTTGGTTGGTTCTAGATGAACCAATCCCTATGCCGGCTTTTCTAGCCAAATCACAATGAGGATTGTGGATAGACTATTTTATAGCAGAACACCCCTCCCCTACGATGGTCTACGTGGTGACGTAGTTGCACAGATAAGGTGGCGGCTTCTTTGGATCTACTGGACATTGCGGGTTCATTTTCGTTGGGAATTCAACCGGTTTGGGAGGGTTTGCGTCTCTTGCTCTTCTCCATGGAACGCATGGAAGGGTGAAGTCGGCATTTGGTACCTGCTTGAGTCTCTCAGGCTTGGTGGCCTTGCGTTCTCCTGGTTTCTTCGGGCAGGTCCAAGCCTGGCTGGCCTTGGCCCCTCCTCGTTCTGGGAAAATTAGAAATTTCGCAAGCTCATTACCATAAAGTTTCCTTTTGTGCTGCTTTTGATTGGTTAGATGTTCTTGGGTTTATTTTTAAAGTTTTTATTATTTCTGTATTTTCACCCATTCTTTGGTTTTGTTTTGTCATCGATTTTTATTTTTTGTGGTTGTGCGTTTGTATTTTTCAAGATTTGGGACGAAGCTGGTCTAATGTGCTGGTTCCATTCCCTGGCATCGTCTACAGTTAGTCGGTAGGACCGGGGGCCTGTGAGTTTGTGTGATTGTGGCTGGAAGCCATAGGGGGTCCCCGGTAAAAGTTGTTTGGTAGACTAGGTCGCCGATTTCAAAACCTGTTCGGCAATGGTGGAGGAAGTCGGGGGACTCTTTCAAACATGTAATCTTGGGGTGTCAACCTGTCTAATTGTGAACCACTAGATTTCTTCCATTAATAATCCGCTGGCTTTGTTGGTTACGAGTGCTCTGGGTGTGATATGTGGAGGTGAGTAGATGAATTGAATTTTTTATCCTGGACATCCCCAAGGTCCAATTTCTCTAACCCTCTTTGGGTAAACCTGACCATCTCTCGTGCCTACGCATTTGCTGCGGGTGGGCCGGTGCGGTAGTGCTTGCTTAAACCTAAGGAGGCTAGGTATTGTTCAAGAAATTGGATGGCGTTAATTGTGGCCCGTTGTCGGACACAGGACTCCGGCATCCATGGGTTGCAAAAGTTTGTTAAGTTTTTAATGACGCGCTCGGTTGTCATAAGATACATATGCTAACAACCTCCGCCATTTGAAGTATGCATTACAACAATATAAAAAGTATGCCCTAGTAGGTACCCGCGAAATACATGTGGAACGAGACAGGGGCTTGTGGTTTGGTGGGGGGAGGTCCTGGTTTTCTGACATTTTAGTGGCAAGTGGCAACCCCAATCATTTGATATCTTTATCTAAACCAGGCCACCAGACATAGACTTTCTAGCGAGGCTTTTTCATTTTTACTACACCAGGATGGACCTTCCGTGAAGCATACCAACACCCTAGTCTGTTAAGTTCAGGAGGGATTACTACCCGATCGCCACAGCAATAAACAACTTTTTTGATGAGAGTTGGTTTGTCTGGTCCGGAAAGGTTAAGTTTTCAGTTTTTGGTTTCCAGCCCAGCCTTTACCTACCCAGTTAATAATGCGGGCAGTCACTGGTCCTTGCGGGTGTCTGGCAACATCGTTTGCAGATATTGGTAGTTCGGGGCATGTTCTAATTGCAGGGTTTCATTGTTGGGCATTCAGGTCTAGTCTCGCCATCGGCAGCACTGCTCTGCTTAATGTGTCTGATGGAAGATTTGCTTTGGTCACATGATTCAATGTGTAACGAGTATGCTGAAGGAATTTCTGACCATACTAGTCATCCATGGGGATAAACTGTTTGGTGTAGGCTTGTTGCTCGCCAGAATTTCCTAGCAATGTTTATGGTCCGTTTACAATCAAAAATGTTACTCATAAAGGTATTCATGAAAACGTTTACTCCGGCGACGTTGCCAGGTTCTGCTGTTTTGTTGACTATAGTAACGTTCTGTTAGAACAGAGTCTTTAGTAATAAGTGACGGGGTGCCACTCTCCCATCTGGCAAATTGGTGCTCAGGATGGCCACTGGACTCCAAACGGTGAGGCGTCGCAGGTTTACGTCAATGAGTGTGTTAACTAAACTGGATAAGAACGGTGTTTGATGTTAATAATTTTTTTATTTTCTGGAATGCTTTTTGACTCTCTATGACCCCAAGTCCATTAGTTTTTTATCAGCAAACGGTGTTATGGTTTCTGCTTTCGTTGCTTGGGGGGAGGAATACGTTATAGAAAATTTTATCTGAGGCCTAAAATGCCTGCAATTCCTTTTGTTTTTTGTGTGGTGCGTCTTTAATGGATTTGATCTTTTTTTCAGTAGGGTGTTTACCCTCTCCGTCAATTAAGTAGCCCAGAAAATTCGACGCAATCAGTCATTAGCAGCAATTTCTTTTTCTACTTTCAGACCAGATTTCTATAATTTGTTAGTACATTCTTAGTCTTTTTTTCTAGGTTGGTTGTAATCTTTAGTCCGAATCAGGACGTCATCAAAATATGGTAAGACCCTTTTATTCCATTTAAATGAGCATTGCCATGAGGCTTTGAAAAACGCCTGGAGGCCACACTCACTCCAAACTGAAAGTCTTTTTACACTTGAATGCCCTTTGTGAGTCACTATTGTCTGTGCTCGCCTGTTAAGGGGTCTACTGGAGCTGTTGGTAAAGCTTTGTGCTAAGATCTAGTTTGCAGAAAAAATTCCTCCCCGAGTGAGGTACAAATGTTGTACGATGCACCGGGTATGCACTGTGTTGCGTGCATGGTTCGGTTTAGCCTTTGTCTCCAGGCATGCTACCGACCATCGGTTTAAACCGGTGGTTACAATTGGCACTCCCATTTAGGCATGGTCAACAGATTTTTCAAACCTTGGTAATTTAATTCTATTCAATTGTTCTCTATTTTGTTTTTTAATGCAAAGGGAACTCGTCTGGCCTTTAATCTTCTAGGGCCACCTGGGGGTCCTAAGCTAAAGGATAATTGGGGTCGCGTGATACTGCTAGGAGATTCAAAAACGTCCTGGAAATCGTGGATCAGGTTTTCTATCCGCATCGGTTGCGGCCACTCGGTCTACTCGGTCATTCCAATGCCAATGGTGCGAACCAATTCATGCCGCAGGAGGGCATGGTAGGTTCTTGGTCAACTATTGTCAAGAGGCAGATTTGACATGCCTGCTTGTAAGCGATCGGATAATGTCTAGAGCCACCATGGGATTCGATGTCCTTGGTAGTCCCTTCAAGAGTTAATTTTGTTCTGGACTATTTATAGTTTTAATTTTGGGACCAGTGTCTCTGATTGTGTCCCATGGACACCATTGAAGGAAAGCCCTGGAATCGAACTCCCATCTCACAGGGGCTGCCTTCGATTTTTACGATGAATTTAATTGTTTTTCCGCTTCCGCGTCTGAGTGCTATCCCATAGGTGACAGTTGACTGGGTCTTTCTCGGTACTGTCATTTTTGTTGCGCTCCCACTTCTCTCAGCTTGTTTCGATTCAGCTTGTAGGGGAGTAATTATGCGTCTGTTAGGGCTGTTTATTTTTTCGGGATTTCCTGCAACTTTCTCGATGTGTCCTTTTTTAACAGCTTGGCAGATGGATCAAGGATCTCAATTCGCTCAAGGTGGTTTCCTCCGCACGCGCAGCATTCTCGCCAGTTTTTTTTGCGCTTTTTTTTCTTGTGCATATAGGCGGTGACCTCATCGTCTTCTCTCTGGATTCTGCATGTCTGTCAATCTTCATGTGTTTGGTGGTGGATTGCTTTTTCCTCTGGTTCGTTATCTTGTTGTTATGCGTTCATGTGTTTCAATGGTGGCCATTGGACTTTTCGGCGGCTTTGCAGCTGTGGCTTCTGTGATTTGCTTAGCAGGTGTATATGTTGGTTATTAAGCAAATTTACTTTGTAAATTAGAGTCTTTTAAACCCAAACCTACTCGATTCGCATGGCTTCATCTAAGTTAGACTCAATGCTCCCGCCAGTTATCGAGAGGGCTGCTACAAATCACTGTGGTTCGCCTTTTTTGGTCCTTCAGTAGAATTCATGCCGTTGATGAGATTTTGACACCAATGGTGCTAATGAGCCTTCAATATTCGCTGGGAAGTATCGGGCCAGGTCATTTACTTACCTCTTGGGCTTCGCCAATGCTTGGCCATTTTGAATACAATTGGACGCGCATGATTAAGAAGACAGGCTCTTACGCTGTTCTTGAGATCTCTTCATCTCATTATTCTAAGTAATTTGGAAACGGTCTACGTAGGATTCCCAAATCTCTCCTCATTGGGTTCAAGGGGTGCGGGGGTGCATTATATTTGGCCATACGCTCAACCTGGTTTCAATTCTGCCGCATGCACAGTCTCACGCTTTTAGGATGATCCACTTCCGTGAGTGTTCCGTATGGGAAAACGTGAGGTAGACCACGGCTTCGCAACAGTAAAAGTCTATATTTTCAACAGTTAGAGTGAAAATGTGGAACATTTTGTGGCCTTTGCTGGCAGCCTTTGATATAGCGTGCCTGCCAGCTTGTAGCCAATAAAGTTACTTGTTTTAGCGCCTTTTGGGCAGCTCTTTTGATTGGTTCCCAGTGAATGAACCAATCCCTATGCTGGCTTTTCTAGCCAATCACAATCGAGGATTTGGAGTAGACTATTTTATACAGAACAAAATCAACAAATAGTAACATCTCTATGTCATTTCAAACTTTCCAGTAATCAGAAATGTTGGTTTTTGTGTCCTTATTACTGATTTTTCAAACATTAGGAGCAGATCTTTGCTTGCCTTCCATCTGTCAGCAGGCATTTCTTGAGCAAAGAAGAAACATTAGAAGCTGATTGAAACATTCTGCTTACTAATACGCTTCAGATGGCCATTTATGGCACGTTGCCAAAATATCTCACCATCTTTTATTCTAATTCCCCTATGCTGTTATTTGCCATATGATTAATTTGCAGGGTAGATAGTTAATAAGTGAATTACCAAAAAATAAAACACAATGTTTGAGGATGGGATGGTAAAACCAACAGAATGTACTGTATGTACATCTAAGGACGACACAGAGAACTGTTAATTTGAGGGGGGCAGATGAAAGTTGTCATTTTTATTTTTGGGGGGAACTTTTATATCAGTAAAACTTACAAACTGGTGAAAAGGGAAAACAGAAAAAAAATAATAGTATGATTGTGAATTATTAAACCTACATAAACTCAATTTGAAATAAGACAGCAATAGAAATTTGACTTAAATACAGCTCCATAGTTCTTTACAGTACTCTCTGAGCAGTTTACAATGTCAGCATGTTGTCACCAACAATCTGTTTTGTTGCCACCAACAAAAGTCCTCATTTCATAAACCTGGTCAGGACTGAACTCCTGACTTTGGGCAAATTAGTCTGTAATACTGCATTCTAACCACTGTGCCACCACAGCTCTCCGCCAAAATGTTATCCATGCAGAGGGAAAATACTCTTATGATTTAAAGTGCATCAAGTCCAATTCAGAGGTTGTGGCAAAATCAGTTGGGAATCTAGGCCTCTTCTTGTATTCTTACACCATCCTATTATCAATTGTTCAATTTGGATGCAAAAATCCACCAAGTAAAAATGAAATCTGCAAGATACAAAGGTCTTAATTGGGACACAGCAATGTTCAACTCTTTTTGAATATTAAGATGATAAGTTCAGTAATAAAAAAATGGATCTCCAGAATTGCTCTCGATAGCAAGATGGGCAGCATATAAATTTTATCAAACCATCCATCCATCAATAAAAATGTATATTTCTGACTAGTTAGCTGGTGCCTCAACAGAAACTGCAGTGAGACTTTACTAGTTTAAATAAACATGAATTAGGGATCCCTACATTATCTCATCCTTGCCAACAAATTCACCTCCCCTTGAAAATGTCCAAGAGCTGCTAAATTTCCAGAAAAAGCCATGACTGAACAAACAAATAATTGATTTCAGATGTCACAGAATTGTGTTACCTTGTTTTCACTAGCACTCCTATTACAATGTCCAAATACATCTACAGTATCCTCTGTGCCTGTCTTAAGAAGCAAGTTGCATTTGATACCCTGCCTTCAAAGATAAGGTAGACCCAATTTAATAACCTCTCTTTTCAAGAACCCCTTTGTTGGAAAAAGAGTTGAAGCCCCTGTATCACACCTTGCAGAGCTAATCTTTCTCATCAGTAGATGAAAGTTCAGTCCACAAGCAAGACTGATCACAAATTGTCTAAAACCGACTCCAATACAAAAAGGTGTATAATCTAGCTGGTCAGCCCACCTCCAAAAATGGGAAACTGTAAGCAGAAAATGTGGGTTAAAGTGACATCTACAAAAATGCACCTATTATATGATTATCAATTTCCAAGTTTGAGGTTAAGATCAAGGAACAGCTCCATCAAAACTTTGGCTCTTCCTAACAACCAGTCAACATAGAAGTCTGTAGACATTTTCAAATCCTTCCATTCCCCACTATCTTGTCAGAGCTGAAGAAGCTTCTTGGATGAGAAGTGAAACATCTTCAAATAAAAAATAAAGTCCAGTTGTCTCCTGAAAAAGCACCTTTGGGATAGCCAACATAGACCCCTATGGAATTATGAAAGGCGAGTAAAGAGCTAAGAGCAATTTACTTGTTTGGATTAGGAGAAATTTGTATCGCTGAATATTTAGTTAAGTATAGTTGAATTTCTTGTTTGTTTAAGTTTGACAATGAGAAAAAAAATGTGTTGGGGTTCCTTGCGTTTCATATTAAAGCAAGACATCAATTGAACTGACCAAAACATTTAGTCAAATAAATACTGAAAGATTGTCTTTCTTACAATTCTTTTCCAACAAGAATGATCTTTCTTTATATATATAAAGAAACAAATGAAGGTTGAGCTTCCTATATAGAAGATTTGATTCATGTATCAACGTGTATTTTTCCACAAGGTAAAGTATTCTTTAGATAAGAGTGGCCTGTTGCTTTTTTTTTTCTTTTTTCCCGTCCAAAAGCAGTATTCTAGTCAAAGCTTTTACACAAAGAACTGCTCACAGAATTCTCTTTGAAGTAATCTGTATGACCTTTTTTCTTGCATTTGCAATGGTGGGTATAGCCAGAGGTAAAATAGTATCAGGCAGATGGACAATTTAAAGTTGCTCTTGATTACATGGGCATATCTGTATGGTTTTGCTAGCTGTCATGAAAAAATAGCTTGGTATTCCATTTCTTCAGGATCTTCCTTCCTTCCTTCCTTCCTTCCTTCCTTCCTTCTCAGCTACTTACCTTCCTTCTTTCCTTCTTTCCTTCCTTCCTTCTTTCTTACCTTCCTTCCTTTCTTCCTCCTTCCTTCCTTTCCCCCTCTCTCTTTTATTATAATAGCTTCCATTCCTTCTCTTTTTTTAAGTAGAGGTAGTCCTTGACAACAATTCATTTAGTGACTGTTCAAAGATATAATGACACTATAAAATGGACTTATGACCAATTTTCACATTTATGTTCTTTGTAGCATCTCCATGAAATGGTGATCAAAATCCAGATACTTTGCAACTGACTTGTACTTATGACTGTTGCTGTGTCCCGAAGTCATGTGATCCCCTTTTGCAACCTTCTAACAAGCAAAGTGAACAGGGAAGCCAGATTCACTTAACAACCATGTTACTAGCTTATCAACTGCTGTGATTCACTTAACAACTGTTAAGAAAGGTTGTAACAGTTGTAAAACAGGGCAAGAAAGAAAGGTTGTAAAACAGAGGCAAATAGCCAAAATGTTGGGCTCAATTGTGGTTGTAAGTCAAGGGATACCTGTATGTATATTTATATATTATTACTTCCTCCCTTTTTACAACCCTGTAATCCCTGAAAGGTTTTGCTCAAATAATGGGTTAATGGAACCAACATATATCTCAGTACCTAGACTGTGTGCATTCAAAATGTGTGAAGATTCCCAGCTTCAATGGAATCACACACTCTTTCAATATGGTTGTCTTTTTGAAAATTCCATCTTTCAAATGAGCATGCTATTTCCAAATTTGGCTTCCAGTTTATTCTAGTTAAACAATTTTAACTATTTTGTGATGCAGTTTCAAGCAAGACATGGCTTCTTAGAACTGGTTGGCTGAAATCTGGTACCCTTAGCTCATCTTTCTGGAATGGTCATCTTTTTTCCACTCAGCACAAAGATTTGGGAAAGGCAAACATGGAAAGGAAAGAAGAAAATGGCCATATATTCAAGCAAAATAGATTACTTGAATCCAACTTGCTGATCGACAGGTTGATGTATGCTACTACCAGAACATCCTCACATCTTACCAGGGGTAATTTAAAAAGGTTTAAGTTGTTTCTTCTTTCTTCCTAAAAAATGTATGTCACTTATCACTTATGAAGGATTTTGTTGCAATACTAACATTATAGTATTGAGATGCATCATCAAAGAATCACCTGTTTTAAAACTAACCATTTACTTAGCTTAAAAATACATCTCTCCTGCCCTGGTTTGTAGTACTATTCCTTAAGATTTTGTGATTCACAGTGGATTTCATCACTAGCAATCTAGGAAAGCAAGTTAGCTAGTTTTTAATAAGGTTAGGTTTTTTGGGGTTCACACAGAGTTTGTAGGATTTGATGACAGAAAAGCCCAAATATGTTGTAGTACCTTTTTGAAATTACAACTGAAGTGATATGCAGACTTACTTTCAAAAATGCCCTGGGATTTTGTTTTATTTTGTTCTTAAGAAGTTACAGACATCTCTTTCAATACATTTTGATGGTCAATGGTGTTATATGGCAAATCATATTATACATTTGGCCTTTTCTTTTCCTGTTTCATGATTTGATCCATCGAAACAACCTTGTTCCCAGTTGACCAAATCACCCAGATTTATTGTTAACCTATAATTGATTAAGCCATTTGGGTGGAAGGGGAAAAATACACAAACTTTCATTTTGAATATCCTTGATTCTGATTATAATATCGAAAAAAAGATTTCTCAGTTTGCAAGGAAGTAAATTTTCAGGCACCTCTTCATGTTTGATCAAGCAGTGAAATCTACCTAAAGGCAGGATGGGCAAATGTTGGGTCTTACCAGCCAGGGATTGCCCAATGTTGGGGCCTAAAACATATATCCTTTCTTCCATAGTCCCTACCTAATGGAACATTCTCTCTCTGGAGTTCAGGATGGCCCTCCAAACACTTGGGCTTCTGAAACACCATGAAAACTAGCTCTGTGCTGGCAACTGTTAATTGTGATATCTTTCTCGGCTACTGTGTATTTTACTTTTTGTATTGTTGTGATGGTTAGACTTTAATTTTGTTTGCCACCCAAAGTCATCTATTGGGATGGATGACTCTACAGTGAATGAATGAATGAATGAATGAATGAATGAATGAATGAATGAATGAGGAAAGAGTGAGGAAAACACATTGACTTCTTAATGTATGTGTGAATAAATTGTTATGTTAGGCTAGGGTTACTAACCTAAATGGCGTATTAAGATAAATATATGGATTTCCTTCCCAAAAGGTTTTACAAATTGAAAGAAAGAAATAATACATTACATTAGAATAGCTGTTGGACATAAATGTGAAGGCTATTGTTTCTGGAGTATTTTAGCTGTGGGATTCTCTTCCCTGCGCAGGGAATGTTTTGTTCTTAACTAAATATTCAACTTAATTGTTAGAATAATTAACATACTATTGTTTGTTGTGATTTTGTAGGCATTTACAGGACTGTTCCTTGTTTTCCTTTGTCATTTAAAACTTTTCTTGTGATCTTTTAACACTTTTTCAGTGTCCTTCCTGAGCAATACTTCCATAAATCCTTCCATAAGCATTTTGTAAGTATAATTCCTTAATAATAGTGGTATTTTGCTCTTTACCACTTGTCAGACAGAAAACAAGAATAAATATATTTGGTAGGCACAGATAACAATGAGCACAATAATGACTGTAAGAACTGTAAGCCATAGGGCACCCAATTCTCCATAAATTTCTCTCTAAAAGATCTAATGCATAAATTGTGCTGGGGTGACTATTTATTTCTCAACTGTAATGTGACAAAACTTGTTTCATGTTGCCTGCATTTATTATTATTTTTCCCCTTATAAAATGCAAAATGAATAAGACAGAACAATGAGATCATGTTGCTGTTATAAACCGCTCAGTGCATCCAATCTAAGAGAAGCTGTTTTCAAAGATGAAAATGTTTTGAGTGTCACTATTTAGAAGCACAGGATCCCCCAGAAAACAGTGGCTGGCGTGTTCACTCAAGTTTCAAGCTGTTTGATCACATATGCTGCTCAGCACTCTGAACAGCAAAATATTTTTCTTCGTTTTGAAAACCTAATGTAAAAAAAAGGCAAAAGAGACCTTGCCTGGCTAGCTATCCACTGTTTTGTCAGTATCTAATTTTGATGGATGGATAGTTTTCTCTTGATATAGAAGATTGAAATTAATTGAAAATAAGTAACATTTACAATTAAAGGAGGAGAAAGAAAGGGGAGAGGAGTAGGAGAAGGAGAAGAAGAGGAGGAGGAGAAAAAGAAAGAGAATGAGGAGGAAGAGATGGAGGAGGAAGAGGAGGAGAAGGAGGAGGAGGAGGAGGAGGAGGAGGAGGAGAAGGAAAAAAGAAGAGAAAAAGAAAAGGGAAAAGAAAAAGAAGAAAAGAAAAAGAAGAAAAGAAAAAGAAGAAAAGAAGAAGAAGAAAAGAAATAAAAAAGAAAAAGAACAAAAAAGAGGAAGGAGAAGAAGGTCCAAAGCCATCCAACTAGCTTCTTTTCCAGGATTTGAACTCTAGTCCAGCACCTTAACCACTATGCCAAACTGGCTCTATTTGTTCTGGAAGTGTTCTTCTAAATAAAGGTAGAACATTAGAGTTCAATGTCCTTGTTCTTATATCTCCTTCCCACATCAACTCTGGTTAAATCATTGAAAGATTATGGAGACCAAATCCAGTCTTGTATAACAGAAGCTGTACTAGTGTGATAACTCACAATTTAAACTCTTTTTTTTGACAGATTGGATGGATAATGTAATCTGATCTCCAGTGTAAGCAGTTCACAACCAGCAAAAGTGAAAAGAATGGATACAATGCCTGGAGATCATCAGAAGTTTTACATATAAAGAGGGGGAAATTATTGTAAGTTGTAAAGTGATCGTAATCTTCCATCCATTGATGACTATCTATAGTGCTTGAAGATGGATTAAATTACCCCAGAATCAAATGATTTGTTTTAATTTCAATGCTTTTGGGAAGGAATTTAAAGATTTATTTAACATAAATTTTCTTTCTTTTTTTTTTTTTTATATCTCATAATTGTGTGCAAAACAGTTCCTCCTAAGATGAATAACACACATTTAGATGTTTGAGGGAAATTGGCAGTTAAGAATTATGAGATATAAACAAAAAAACAAAGAAAGAAAATTTATGTTAAATAAATCTTTAAATTCCTTCCCAAAAGCATTGAAATTAAAACAAATCTTTTGATTTTGAGNTTTACAACTTACAATAATTTCCCCCTCTTTATATGTAAAACTTCTTACGATCTCTAGGCATTGTATCCATTCTTTTCACTTTTGTTGGTTGTGGACTGCTTACAATGGAGATCAGATTACATTATTACATTACATTAAACACACACACACACACACACACAGACACATCCATCTTTTTATTCTGAACTCTTGACTTCTATCATTTGGGGGGGGAAGGAAGAATGCATGAGAAATTGATTTCTGAATTTATACATTATGAATAGGATCACATAAGCCGTGCCTTGTGGTTGAAAAAGCTGAATATTTATGACTGTTTATTTTTTTTAAAAAAGCACGTGGATTTGCTTTCAGACCTTAAAAATATCCCATTACCCTCAAGTCAGCAAAAACCTCACCATTCCTTTCAGAACTCACGAGAGGTCTTCTCCATGACCTGAGACTGCCATTCTTGTAGATCTGGAGCCAGGTAACAACACACCTTTAACTTCTGAGAATTAATTCAGCACAATGCGCTGGGAATTCTTGCTCTTAAGGTGCTTGTCTCATTTAAGTATTTAACCTATTTTGACTCTTTCATTTAACCATTTGGGCAACTGGGGAACAAAACCGTTCTGAGCTCAGAGTCACAGTCTAGTCAAAGAAATCGCTCTTGCTAGCTATCCTGATCTCATTATTCCTGCCCTATAAATCTTTTAGATATATATCTAGGAGGCTTCTTCTGATCCCACAACCTTCCCACAAGGCACATGTGATTTCCCCAGAGATTTAATGAGGCCTGTTGCTTTGTATCCTTGAAATCTCACCCAGCTTCATTTCATAAACACTTTGTTTCACTAATTTAACACCAACCCAGAGATGTAACCTCTGAGTAGAAGAGGTTGGCGTTCATTAATCATACAACATTATAATGAGCACATTTTAGGCTTGCACACACAAACACACACAGAGAGATGCAAACACACTCAGGCACACATACATGGATAACAATTTTGCTTTAGAAATCTTCCACAGAATCTTGAGATGTGTTAAACAACATCACTAAATACGTTTCTAAATCCCTATTATATTTCATTTGTTCATTTCATACACATCTGTATATAGCAACAGCAGGCTTATATACCACCTCACAGTGCCTTATATTCCTCTTTAAGCAGTTTACAGTATCCTGCCCGCAACAATCTGGGTCTTCATTTTACCCACCTCAGATTGATAGAAGGCTGAGTCATACTATTTTTCTTTGAAACTCCTTTGATCAATAGGTAGGTCAAAATAATGCTGAAAAACAGTTCTATCAAAAGCTAATATCAGTGTTACACTAGGCCAATTATGAGCAGTAAACTCAGTTTTTCTCTATCCAAATTTTTAAAAAGGTACACCAATAAAGGTATATGAAAACTATGGTAACTCTATTGTAAAACAGCTTACAGTGCAATAACTTGTTTATTTTATCATACTCACAAAGCTGTCTATCACACAAAACCACAAATTTGCATTTGTGATGCCTGGTAGTGAGATGTATGTTTCAAATAAACAAGCAGGGTATTTACATTTTAAAAAATGTTATTGAGGAATTTATGTTATGTATTCTATAGGAAAAGATGCATAGGTCTTCCATAAGATGCAAGGCAAAAATCGATACATATTCTTTCTATTATTCAGATTTGTTAACCTATAGGGGAAAAATCCCAGATGAAATATTGATTTGTTAGCATGAATTGTACACTCAACAGGAAGTGTAACTATGTGCACATGCTCATACAATTTTTTTTCTAAGTTTACTCATCCTTAAATTCATAGAGAAAGCAAAGCAAAATAATGACTACAAAGTATATAAAGATTCACATAACTGGCAATCCTCTTGTCAAAAGATAGCCTACTAACCTTAGGATATCCTGTTCTTATAGTCAAATATAATTAGAATATATCACTTCGGTGGGACTCAGTTTTTATTCCTTTTCATGGATGATGAATGGTGCATGCTTGAATTTCTGTATTAATATTTTAATTATTTCCAAAATTAAAATTTTAGAACATAGTTCTGTCCAGTTATGTAAATTTCTCAGAGATGGACATTGTTTTAGATGATGTATTCAACAATTTTGAGTATCAGCTGAGGAAAGAGTTCTCATCACACAAATAGGCAGAACTAGTTTAAGATGATTATTGAGGGTTTATTTTACTTAGTCTATCATATACCTCCTTCAGGCTTACACTATAGATAGATAGATAGATAGATAGATAGATAGATAGATAGATAGATAGATAGATAGATAGATATAACCTGTTTCCCACATGAATGGAGGAAATGTGGAATTTCCAGAAGTCATGGATAGAGAACATTTTGAGGACCAACCTACTGAAACCCTAAGTATGTGAGTGTATTGTCACATTTAGTGTGCAATTCCAGGATCATGCCATAGGTCATACCAAACCATCACATATATTTGCAGTCTGCACTCTTGTTACTTTGACATTAATGAGGAAATGTGTCATCACTAGAGGACAACCAAATAGTCAAGACTCTTTGATCATATCCCCCTCAGCAAATCTGTGATGGAGGTTGAATCCACATCTCTTATTTGTAGAGCACCTTCTGTGAAGCTGAATTCACATTTTATTCTTCATTTCATTGTCATGAAGATGACCTTATAAATTTTGCTGCAAATTTTTTACCATGGCATTCATAATTCATATAAGCATCTAGTATTCATCTTGACAAATCAACAGAATCTGAATCAATGTTCAAATTGAGATCATCCAAGGATAAATAGGGGAAATATACCCATAAATAAACATGTTTTGAGGCCATCTTGTCTGGGCTGGGAAACTAAGAAGGGTCATGCACAGTTCATATTTGGATAAGAGACCACAAGGGTTTCTGAGACTAAATTGAGAAACCAGTGAATTTCCTAGAAGAAGGCAATAATAACCTACTTCTCTGTTAGGAAAACTGCATGGATGTGTTCATGTGATCAACAAGAATTAAGGTCATTTCACTATGAGTGTTTTTAGTCATACAGGGATGAAGGAGTGAAAAACAAAAAAGGAAATGTACATTAATTATAGGTATCCCATTCATAGCTGGCATAGGCCCTGTGAATATAATCTCAAAACCTTTTGCACAGAACTGCCAGGAAATGCATGAGTTTACTAGAACTAAGATCAACTTTATGCATGGTTTGCTCTGCATATTGTCATGAAGCAAAATAAAAGAGGATTTAGGGAATGAATTAAGAGTTTTTTATGCATATGCATAAATAAGTCCTTTACATGGCCAACTAACTGAATCTCCTCTCTTACGGAAGACTGACTCAATCAGAAATACCAATTCTTACACTTTCATGAGCTCTTTCATGTGCAAAATATTTTGTGGACTTGAAGAAGGAGGATTCAGATGGAATTCAGGATCACTTTTACTCTATATTACTCTATAATAAATGAGACCAGCCCAGGTGCCAAGATTCTCAGTATATAATCAGTTTGTAATCTAATATCCCCAGCTCCTTTCTTATATGTAAATGGACATTGTCCTTGAAATCATTCTTGCCTTCTGGTGATTTTATACAGAAGAACAGAATTGGAAGAGACCTTGGAAGTCTTCTATTCCAACCCCTGCTCAATTTTATACCATTTTAGACAAACAGTTGTTCAGTCTCTTCTTAAAAGCCCCTTGAAGCATCCATAATTTCTGCAAGCAAGCTGTTCTACTGGTTGATTGTTCTTATTGTCAGGAAATTTCTCCTTAGTTTTAGATTACTTCTTCTTTGTTCAATTTCCATCCATTGATAGAAACCAAACAAAGGTTTAGTTCCCTCAGTGGGTAGAAATGATCCATTAGTAAATGACCGTAATCTTCCATCCATTGATGAAAACATTCATTGATGGATCATTTCAATATGGAAAGTGGATTGCTATTACTTCCTTTTGGGTTGTTTCTTAGTATCTACAGATTTACAGTAGTACATTCTGGAATCTGCCATTAAATAGCCTGAACATTAATCAGGTTTGTCACTACTTAAGCCTGGCAACTGCTTGTCAAATATATCATGGGGCACTGATGAAACACCATGGCTTATCAAATGCCCAAATATCATGCAGGGTGTAGAAAAAAAAAATCTGATCTTCCCAAGTCTAGCTGGAAGTGATAAAGATATGCCTGGAAGACATCTCACAAATATTTCCACTTGTGTCCTTTCTTCATATTTTTGTTTACACACATACACACACCCACACACACCCACACCCTGGAACCATGTTAGATTTTCAAATCATGAGTAATCAGACCAGGAAAATAAATGTGATTTTTGTTTTTAATTGTGTAACCTTCAGATCGACTTTAGGACCTTTTTTCTCAAGTTCTGATAGAACTCTTGACAAAAATTCAATAATCTTAATTTAAGAGGAGTGTTCATTAGTGGGTATCACAACTTTTGAATTTAGACAGGTGATTTTTTGTCTCATTCTAAAATAATTGCTAAGTCGAGAACTGTCTGCTTCAACCTGTCAGGTTTCTGTGCATGCCTGGACTGAATAAGGGACATTTATTAAGTTAAACATCTGGTTGATATCGTATTTACATCAACATTATTTATGCATGCAACTCAGGAAAAATAATATGTTTTTTATGTCTCTGGTGTTTCTCAACAACTCCATTTCTGCAAGAAAATTCAAGACAAAGCATCAACGATGTAAAAAACAATTTCTGAAACTTTATTGTATTTTTTTTTCCAAAGTACATTTAGTAAATGATCGTAGCCTTAAAATCATCAGTTAAAAAATATGGTTGAAAGAAGTCCACATAGTAGTTTAAGCAAAGTTTAGTTCCAATACAGACTTTTGAAGTCACAGAATATAAATATATACACAGTTTATATGAATGCAATAAACTTGTAGTTACATTTATATATATATATATATATATATATATATATATATATTATATATATAATATATATTATATATATATATATATATATATATATATATATATATATATAATATATTTATAAATGAAGGGTTTTGATTTGACAGGATACTACTTTACATTTAAATTGATTAATAAAATAAAACAAGGAATGTACAGCTTGCAAGTACAGTCATTTAAAAAAATGTTCATAGAACTATTACAAAGTTCTGTTTGATAGAGATCACGTCTTGGCATTCATCAGTTTGGCAAATAAGTCCAGAAACACACTAGCCCATATACAATTGTGTTGTGCTAGTCCATTGGTTCATGTTGGTTTCATGAAAGGGACATTAGAAACCATTTTTGTTTTAACTAGAAGCAATTCGCATAAATGAAAGGCAACTGGGTATCATCGATGCTTTGCAAAACTGGTGTCTGCTATTTTAGCACAACTATCCTGAAGCAGTATTTTACTTCTGTACAACAGAATGGATAACATAGCATAGACAAAAACTTAGATCAATGCATAGAGTTTTCTTCCTTTAAATCTAAACTAGTTATATAATAAATACAGAGCAACGAGACAGAAATATAAGTTATGTCACAATTTTGCAGCTTTTCTTTTATATAAGAATATGTTTATAAAAAGTGTGTCATTAAACAACATTGTGAAGCTAAGCAACCCTATTCTGGATAAAGGAAGGACTACAATCTCCTATTGCATGGATGGCTGCGATGTGTGTAGTTGTGTTTTATTTATTTATTTATTTCATTATTACCTTACAGTGTCCATATCATATACACATTACAAGAATAATTTAAGAGCACAGAGTCTACCAACTATTAAGGAATAATCATTGGACACATTCACATTTGTGTGCTAACTGGCTAATGCTAACCATTACTTTTTTCTTTCTTTCAATGAAATATTACCACTACATCCAAATTAGAAGTCATGAGAAAGTGCCAAGAGCATCTAAGGCCAAAATGTAATAAAATACAATTCTGACTAAAGTTCTTTAATTCAGTGGGACATCTTGTAGTGTTCATTTCCTTTCCCCTCACCTTTCTGGGAATATTGATTAAGGAGGCAGAGTGATAGCACTAGCTCACTCTATCAAAGTCATCTTGTTGTGGACTGAATTTCTTTTTCTGTGTTTTGACTGGGTCTGCAATATTTGGATGTCCGTGTGGGTCTTCCTTACTAACAGAATATGTATGACCAGAAGAGGTTAATAATTTTTTTCCCCATGAAATTCCAGAAAGAGAAAGTTCTTCTCCATATGCTTCCTCTTCCCAAGATTCCAAGACTTGCAAAAAATGTACCTTTGTCAATATATTTTTCTTCCCTTACCAAGCCCTCATGACCTTTGATCCAACTACTTGCAACCATCTAGACTGGATACCTGCCTAGAAAGGACTGGGGTGAACTCACAAAATATTCCCCAAACTGGTATTTGGGACTTTTATATTTTTCAATCTTAACAAACAAACAAACAAAAAAAGCAAAATCTCCAACTTTAAAAAAAAAAAAACCAGCAGTTATCTCACGTCTAAAGCACATTCTTGGGGTTTCATGCAATAACACAGGATATTAGTATGTTGCAAGTTTAACTGTATATTTCACCCTGTGAAGATAACTTCTAGTTTCCATATGGCAAAGCTCATTCTTTATTTCATTTGCCTGATTAGCACTGAAGGAGCAAAAATTCTACATGTCATCCTCAAATTATAACTGTGAGGGAGAATGGAATTTCAATTGTAAAACATTGTAATTGAAGTACTATGTGACAAGATGTGATTTTATGACCATTTTTACAATGGTTGTAAAGTCAATCAATGCAGTCTTAAAGCAAAACACATAGTTGCTAAGAAAAACTCAGAATCGTTGAGCAATTCCAGCATGTCCAATGGGCATGTT